>LQNS02278183.1:12660037-12672289 GCA_001587735.2 Parhyale hawaiensis | reverse complement strand
TGAATAAGACTTCAAATATTTGAGCATTTTATGAATACTTGATAGATCTTCCTGAAGACTCACGCTGCCGGTGGTAATATTGCATTCGTTATCGGTTTCAGACGAGCTTGAAGATAGAGAATCATTTGCTTTAGTATCCATTTTAATTCTTGTTGACAGAGCAGTATTATGTTTAGATATTTTCAATAATGAAATTTTGAAAGAGAAGAAATTTAGCAATTTGGAAGAGAGCGGCCCCGCTGCAGATAACCAATGCGGTCTATAGCTGCACTTATAGCACACACCACAACAACTCTGGCGAAGTCAGACTGGAACAGGGAGAGTTCAGTTACTGCAGGTGCACACAAACCACTGTACTCCAGGAGTATAAGTCAATGCGACGAGAGAAGTGATGAGGGCAGTTTACACTTGGGACAAATGTTCAAACGGTGCACCCAGTGCATGCACAAAAACACCCTGCAACAGTCACAAAGGGAGGGCGGAACTTGATGTCACCACGCGTGTAAAACTGCAGTAGTTGAATATAATATATAGGTGTCTATGATAGTACCCTGTGAAGATACCAGCAGAAGTGAGACACGGAGGCTGTCAACAACACGGCCAGCGACTCGACATATCGCTGAGCTTGCAAGGCACTGTATTGCCGATATTACGTAAGCTGCAGCGGGACACTTGACTGCTCTCACAGTGACGGATGAGATGGTAACATGTAGCATCTGCGCAATGTTTAAAGAAAATTCAAGACATCCCACAGAAAGTAACCAAAATTGTTGGTTTTTGTCATTGTTTTAATCTGATTTCTTATTTTCTTTATATCATAAGTTTTTACAAAATATTTTTATCAAATCTAAACTTTTCCCTTTATTATTGTTCAGGTATATATGTAATCAGGTGCATCTGTAATTGAAACGAAGTTTAAAGTCTTATTGTCAGACTGATGACCATTTAGTACCACTGCAACCGTAAAATTGCAACATCATGATTGATTTTTATTTTTCAGATGAAAATGAATTTGATACCTAGCACCCCCAGCCAAAGCCTCACACCGACAGGAGCAGGTAAGGCTGTAACTGCTATATTAATAAAAATTCTTCTTATGGGGTACCACTAGCAGGTCGTTTTGGCGACTACCTCTGTTCACTTGCACCAAGAGCCCGCCTTCTTCAAACCTCCCAACAAGAAGTAAGACGAGCAAACTTGGCATGGGGCGCCGAACTGACTGACTTTCAATCTGGTGTTCACTCTTCAGCGAGGGAGGTTGTGCTCTTTTGAGCATGGGTAACCGCGATTGTGTTGAGGTGCTGCCTGTAGCTAGTCTTGATTCTACCGGGTTGCATTTTGTGCTAGTAAGTTGGCCCTCTATGGGTAGTTGCTGTGAAATTAGTTCAACCAATGGAGTCGGGTAGGCCCTGAGGTAGTGTGGTGGTCTGGCTGTCCTGCTCTGGAGTGGCCTGGGCTTTGGGGGCTGCAGAGGTGAGTGGCTTCCTTATTGGGACGCCATTGCTCGACACTGGGGCCGTGCTGACGAGAGTCAACCCCCGTGTATTAGGACCTCCACAGTGTACACTTTGTAAATACTACACCCAATTGTTTATACATTGTCTGTAATATATCCCACAATATTATAGAAACGTCTTTAATTATACCACATTCCATTTAACTATCTAGTGTTTGGTAGCTTTATCGTAGGCTGGACTGGCACCTATGGTCACTAGCTTGAGTGTTCTTGGCCAGACTGCAATGGGTGTACAAGCCAGTGTGGAGAGACTGGGTAACTGTTGACATAGTTAATGAATTAAATAGCGCACTTTGACCAAGATCGTGTCATGCACTGATTTCAGTTGCGACCGCAGTGAATCTGGGACTTGGTGATTTGGCCATCTGGCATATTTAAAACTGTTGCCATCTGGCGGATTAACTTGTTCATTATAGAGTCCACTGTTATGATTGTAAGCCGTTAAATGGGTGACCTGGCTTCCAGGTACCAATTCATTGATCATTTCTTAGCATTGATTTTGATAGTTTGGCTTTCAGCCTAGTTCATTTATCAGTTGATAGGTTACATCACCTTTGCGAGGCAAATTCACTACGCGGTACACTAATTTCATGGAGATATCCATCGTGACTGAGCTGTGAGCTGGTGGTTTTGTCTCTTAGCTGGCTAGGGTTGCCATAGGAAATCCTCGTTTCCTAATAACGTGGAGTAATTCTTGCCGCTGGAGTTTCGAGCCCTGGAACGAGGCCGTGGTAGCGAAGTTTGACTTCACTCCATCACTGGCGGTTTTGCTGTGGATATTAGGCAAGACTTGGGCTGTGTTAACTCTAAGACTGCTGTCTGCGAACTCCCTAGCTTAGGCTGGCGATCTGTGGGCCGGTATCGCTGTAGGCACCATATTTAATGGGTCTTGGACTTGGTCAGAGTGGCTGGGGCGATCAGATGCCAGGCAGGGTTGGCTGGTTTATACCAAATAAAAAATCATGGTTTAAACCCACCAAAAACCATGTTTTTTTGTTTTTATTCGACTTTTTTTATTTTATTCATAAACATTGCAAAATAAACAGTTTTACTTTTAGAAAGTATCAAATTTTGGTCATACAATTGAAAGGAGGAGTTGATGTGTTTCTTTTCAGGAATCCGTTTGAGTATTAGAACAGTTAGGGGCAGCTGTTGCTTATGTTTATTAAAAACCTAGAACCCATTGAATCTTTTGTTATCATTGCAGAGATGCATGTCTAATTATATTCTGAAAAGCTAGAAGCTATTGAAAATTGGAATTAGTAGTTATATAGTTGCTATTGAATAGCTAGTGAGCTCATGAGAAGGATGTAGGCATAAAGCTATTTCAGTTTCTTCAGTTCATTACTCTGCTCTTTAATTAGCTAGTAGCTAGCTATTTCTATCAAGATGTCTTTGTATTTTGCAGTGTCTCTAAGTTTTTCAAAGGATTTTATATTGCAATTGTAAATCATAGCATCTCTGCAGTTTGCATATTAAATGTAGCCATAGCAAATACCGGTACTCTGCTAACTGCATTTTCCTCACTCCTCTATCTTATAATCGTTCCTCTACAATAGGAAGTTGAAGTGAAGTGACTAAGATTGTTGATGATTAGCTAGCTATATGTGTCTACACAGCAGACAACCCTTTTAATGTTGGATAAAATTCCTAGAACTTAGTAAAAACAAAATATTCAAAAAACAAAACAAAAATTCCTTTTTTTTGTTTTAACCAAAAAAACATGGCTTTTGGTTTAAACAAAAAAGCATGGTTGTTGCCAACCCTGGCCCCAGGTAATATCTATCTAGCCGAATTTGCCATCTCGATTCTTACTAGCTATAAGTACGTGTCAATAGAACATACGTCGGGCAGTAAACCTAATAGAACATGCACCGCTTTTCCATTTATTAGTACAGCAATCTGCTAGCAATCAGTTACAAGAGCAGTTCACAATAAAACTCAATCCAAATAGTAAAAATTAAACCCCGGGTAGTTGAATAGCAACGCGCCTCTAGGTAGGCCCAACCCTGACAACGCTATCTGTACAGCGCCAACTGAACTATGTATCCCTTCTGTCCCTTGACCTGACTCCCCGCCATAGTGTGGCTCCAGAAGGCGATAGGATTAAGTAAAGGAGACGGAATTAATGAGCTCGCGTGATGCCTAAGCGCCACTATCCTGCCCGTGGGGGGCACGAGGTTTCTCCGGTTTTAGGGATACGGCTGTTCAACCTGCTCTGCACTGAATGTTCCTGTGAACAAGACGGCGATCAGCGGGCTAGGTCAGAAGAGAGACCGGGCCTGCGAGCCCTAGAGGGCAGCACAGAATCAGAGGTTGGGGTCAAGTAGAGGGTGAGGTTCAGGATAATATGAAGACTACAGAATTGGAGTGACCAAAACTTGCTCGGGAGATCGAGAGGCGCCTTTTGTGGCCAGGGCGTGCGTCACTGCGGCGTCAGCAAAAGCGGCTGTCGTTGCGTTGTGCGCTCAACACGCGCCCCTTTCTTCCAAAAGGGCGCGCTGCCAGCCGCCATGGTACCTATAGCTAGTCTGTTATTAAGAACTCCATGGATATGAAAGATCTCAGTAAAAGTAAACTTTTTTGGGCCCCATCCCACTTTCAGTAGTTACAGTCCTAACAGTTAAACTTGGTAAAGGAAAGGATGAAATATTAATTTTCGTACTTCCCGTTTATTCTCGAAGCTTTTATTTTTTTCGTGATCTGTCATATTTTTTTACTCTTAATAATATATAGCTACCTGTTTTATTTCATATTCACCAAGCCCCTGGTTTCTTAATCTGTTTATGTCACTATTGTTGTGGGTTGGGAGGTTCAACCCCATCTCAATCAGGGCGTTGCTCTTGCGCTGTAAAAGTTTTCTCTCGTTGCATTGCTTTCAGATGAAGAACCTCTGTAGCGAAATTGCGCAGCCAGATTAAGATAAGATTTAACTGTGAATTTAACAGACTGATCCATTTCTCATGCAACAGCAACTCGCATGGCCCGCTGCGGTTGCGTCCTCATGATCAGAGCACATGCATTGTCCAGTGTAATATCTTAATAGGTTTATCTCTCTCTCTTCTCCCTTAGGCTCCACAGTCCGCAGACGAGAAGCTGCCACCGTCCGTCCTGCAGTGGGAACTCCTGCTGTGGGTGTCCGTAGTGTACGGCCCGTGACACCCAGACCCGTCCTGCCTACACCCGTGGGCGGTGCTACTCCCATCGCTGGGCCTAGAACGGGTGGTCCTACTCCCATGGCCGGTATAAGACCTGGTGTAGGAGTAGGAGGCGGTGTGCTTGGCACTCCTCTGCGCCCAGGTAATTGTGTGTTTGGGCTTAGTGATCCTCATCACTTCTGCTGTGTAGTTATAATTGAGGTGTTATGTGGAGCAGCGCCCCCACAGGGACCCTATACGTTGCTTTAGCCTAAGCTAGACCTGCAGGACGTCTCTCATTCGTGTCTACTTTACTTCCTTCCTCTCTCATACTCTAACTGATGAGGCTTTATTCTGTTCTTCCTTTCCGACTTATTGTTCCCATACGTGTTGATGCAGTGTATGGAAACACCTTTGTACAAAAACTTCCACTTTTTGTCGACATACTGTATGTCCCTTGTTTCTTTCTTGTTTAGATCGCTTTGCTTGTAGAGACGGAGGTCTAACCTATTCGCTATAACAATACGTTATATAGACTATACTTTATTCTTGTGTGAACACCGTGTGTGATTATAATAAATATTGTGGGATTGTACGTGGACACTCATAAGTTTTCTTCATAGAAAGTGTGTGTGTAGTGCCGCACGTATCGTTTGTTGGGTGACTTTTCTGTTGTTGCATTTACCTTTAAGTCGTCTGTGTTTTGCTATTGACTTGGTAGCACTGTAATTGTAAAGATAGAGAGTGTCAGTAATGTGGAAGCACGTGTAGATAAAGTTAGTTGCTGCCTTACAGCGTTTGATTCTTCCCAATAATATTGATTCACCTCCTTGACAAAGTTCAGTTATCATGCCTAATTGGACTCGTCAGCTACCCTGGAGCAACAGTCAGCATTCTCCCGATTTGAGATGCACTACGTTCACTGCCAATGAAAGTACCTATTATTTGGCTGTCAAACATGATAATAGCAGAGGGACCATTGGTGGTCACTGCTGTTACCGAGCCGGCTTTTTATCTGTTGATAGCTGTTTCCTATTTCTACAAAGGGACCCGCGTGTGGGCTCCCTTTGTCTTGTAGGATTAAGGGCCCACCAGTGAGTCCGCTTACATACTGAAAGGAGCAGGCTTGCGTGCGAGGCTTGACAATAGATGCAAAACGTCGGTGTCGGCAGTCGCATCAAGTGTGTGTTGGGCTTGATATATGGAAGCCTCCTATAGTTTGCACACTGCAGTAAAGCACCGTGTGGACAAATATTTATGCTTCCTTCGTCGTAGTTCTATACACCTATGTCTGTCACTACTGTGTCGGACATCTCAATGGTTTGCTATTTACACCCATACTCCACGATTTATTAAATCTTAGTTGATATAACTGGACATTATTTAAATCTCTTTTTCCTACAAAATATGACTAGCCATATTAATACTCGTATCGTCTCAGGTATTGTAGCACTAAAAAAGTCGTAAACATTATTGGTATGGAAACTCTCGCCTCAATGAGGAATCTTTAGCTTACCTAAGCCCTTGTTAAGCCTTCGGGTCGTCTTTGCTTCTCTCGTTTTCTAACTGCTTCTGATGAACTTGTGGTTCTCTACCTCTTTTCTTTTTTCACTTAACTGTTCAATGCATGTCGTTTTTGAAACCGTGTCCATTCATCTGTTATCTTCTACAGTCGCAGTAAATGATGTGGGTATGGAGGCTTAAAGCTGGTCAGTAGCGGCTAAAATAATGTCTGGAATTTTTGAGCAAGTGATGCATGCTTTTGCTATACTATAAGCTCCAGTGGCCAGTTTGATTTATTAGTGTGGCATGACTTGGCTTGAGGCTGCTGGTGTGCCCCGCCAGGTGTTGTCCTTCCCCGCGCCGCTGCTGCTGTCCCAACTCCTGCTCCTGCTGGTGGTGGTGGTATACTTCACACGCCACTCAGACCAGCCAGCCCTTACCCTGCTAGTGTTGGTAAGGTCATGCTCTTGTTAGCCTTTACTAGCGGTGGGTCTTTAGTAACTGCGCAAAATACTCTACAGTTGATGCAAATAATATTTTGTTCTAAATTTAGCGAAGCTGGAGAATTTTGGTGTCGATAGTGATGACAGTAGAGATAAAAAAAAGTTATCGTCTCTAAAAAGTTATGTAATCAAAGTTTTCAGCCATTGTCATATGCTAGTCCCTACTCTAGCCCTTTGGTATGTGCTGAATACTTGATAGGCTCACCTGCACTTTTGCTTAGCAGGTTAGAGCTGCTACCTGTGCACCATAAAACAGAAGAGAATTCTTTTGACCGCAAGGATAAGATGACTGGGGCACACATTTCCTTTGGCATTTATCTCAGATCTAGTTCAGCTTTTGAGTTTTTTAGTCTGCTACTGCATAGGATGTCTTTGCAACTGCACAAATTTGGCACCTTAAGCCAGCGTCTAGTTGTAACTAATAGCTAGTTGATAAGTGCTAGGTATTCTAACCTACGTTCACCTACCCAGGTTCTTTAATTAAAAAAAGTGCAGATGTGTGCCATTATTAAAAATGCGAAGTGAATATGATCAAGTTAAATGTGGAATGATCCTTCCAGGATACTCTATCCGTTGTATGCTTATGTTTGCACATTATATGCAGTCTCGTGGGGAACTGTGTCTCCGTACTCTTTATGTTCGTGTGTGTGTTATTGCATGTGGTGAGCTGACAGCTGTGGCCTGTATTTGAATATTGTCACCAATTTAGTTGCTACTGTGTACTGATATATGACGTATAATTAGTCATATACTATAGCTATAACCGTAATGCCTTGTGTCACTGCACACTCGTCTCTTATAGTCTCGTAAAATATAGCTACTCTGTAGCTGCTGGGGGCGGCGCACTTCTGCCTCTGTGTTGTGTTTTTGGTGCAGTTTGAGCAAGAGATCCTAAAGCTCCAGTTGCCATTGGGACACTACTGCTGCCATGACTCCCCATTGAGTGACGGTCCTTCCTTACCCCAAAACCTCTGCTCCGTGGTGCAGAAGCTTTTGCTCAGTTCTTGTGTAGCCACGCGGACAGCGGTGTCTTCAGTGCCAGGGTTCTGGTGTCGGGTGGATAAAGTCCGACTCCGACTCCTGGGCCGAGCCAGTGTCTGATATTGGCTCTTTGGACACTATCTCCTACTTCTATTGTACAACCTTATTTAATACTCTGCTATAATACTGCTTCTGAGATTGTTTGTTTGTTAGCAGGTGTGTGGCGCTGTTGCGCTTCTGCTGAACTTTGCTCTTCAGAGGAAACCATCATTCCCTGTATTACTTTGAGGCCCTTTATTTTGGAACCAATAGATCCTTGCCATATAAAGATCATCAGCATACCCATCCTTAAAAATATAGCTGCCGCATGAATTAGGAGTAGGACATCATGCAACACGATTTCCGCGCCCTCTTTGGCTGCCTTTGTTTTCCTATTTTCACTGAAGATCTGCGTTGTCTTCTTCCTCTTTGTCCCCACATGCGGTGCTCCTCCTCACATTCTCGTTATTGAGGACCGACTTTCGGTTCGATCATTTTGCTCTCGTGAAACATTGTAGTGGAGGGTAGCACCATTATCATATTCATTGGTGTTAATGATAACAAATTGTACATTTTGTGCAGGTATTGGTCGAGGGGGCGCTCCTGGCGTGCCCATGCCACGTCCTGTGGCCCCCAGAGAGCGTGGCATCATGGACCGTGTCATAGACTACCTCATGAAGGAGGGTCCAGGCAACAGCTATGCGCTCGTCTGCAAGCAGTGCGAGACCCATAACGGCATGGCGCTCAAGGAAGAGTTTCCTTACATGGGTGAGTGGAGGTCCTGGTCATGACGGTGTTGATTCCTGCTGTTCTGAGGGCATAATCGCGCCAGCTCGCTTTAGCACCAGCTGCGGGATCCATGCTTTGCACTTCTTAGGAGTGTAGGATTAGGCCGGCCGTAGGCCATGGAGTTAAGTTCGCCCACCCTATGTTATGAGGAGCAGCGACCTCAGGGGGAGCATGTAGGTTACCATAGCTAGACATTCGGGACGTCTGTTTTTCGTTTTGTTCTGTTTTTATTCTCTCACTGATGATTCTTTGTTCTGTTCATCATTTGCTTTTCCCATTTCCTGTTCCTATGCTCGTTGTTTCTGAGTGGAAACACCCTGGTGCATGGGTTCCACGTTTCTATCGACAAACTACAGTACCGTATATGTGACAGTGTCTTCGCGCGTAAGACTTGAATTATGCACTGTAGCTATAATAACCATGATTTGCTCTGAACGGAGTTATTCTGACTAGATAATAATTATATACATTACTTGCCTTTGCTGTTCACAATTTCAAAAATAAATGTGACGGTGAAGACTGTTAGTCTAATAATCGATTTAGCTAGCCGTTGGAGGCCGATTTCAGTTCTTAGAAGATTAGACTTCGCCACAATAAAAATTTAAGTAAATGATAACAGTTACTTCGTTAACTGGTGCAAGCAACGGAATTATTTGTCATTTAGCTACTGAAAAAAGAACTTGTTTAGCTTCATAATCCTTTAGGTACAGCTCTTTCGTCTGGTTTGCAGCGTATCGATGTGCATATTGCCACTATTGGAATCCTGCTCGAAAGCAGCGACCGCCTCCCCCCAAACTGGAGCCTCTGCAGCAACCCCCGCCGCCACCCCCCGCAGAGTTGAGCAGCAGTGGAACTGAGGAGTCGTCGACTGAAGACGAGGCCGAGGGCGACACTAGCACACCTGCTGGTGCGGCAGGATCATCATCTAGTCTATCTGTACAGTCTACTACTGCGTCCGGTGCTACGGCTGCTGCTGAGAGAAATGGTATGGTCTGCTCTTGACAGTTTAATTGAATTGAGTGTCGAACCGGCCTTCCAAGGCCCCTTATATTCATTTGTATCCAACATTGGCTTACTGTACAACGTTTGAATGGCCGAAAGTCCCAATTTAAATGTAAGGATCAACCAACTCCATAACATCATCGAATGACACATTGCCAAACCTCCAACGCTATAATCCTCTCTTTCCTTTTCGAATTCTAATGCCACTAGTGGCGAACGAATAGATCGCTGCTATATCGTGCTACTATAGAGTACGGCGGGAAAACTCCGAAGATAATAAGTATGAGTGTCAAACCATTAACCGTCTTCCTCCCTCTCGTGATTGTTTGAACGCAAGGTCTTAGGGGTGTTGCAACACGAAAAACTTGGGCTGTTTCAGGAAGTCGTTAGTGCTTCTCGGGTTGTAACTGAAGCGTTATTATTTTGTTGCGGGCGACGCACTTGTGCAACACACGTGCCTACCCTGGAGTTGTGATAGCAACGCTCCTCAGTAGTGCTGTGCCTGAATAAAAAGTGTTAGTTGAGTCATTAAGCCACTGCCGAACATTCGGTTACCATCCTGCGTTTAATCAGTTCGTCTGCCTCATTTTCCAAACTTGAAATGGAATGGTTTGTGAAAAAGCAGCCCTTTTAGCCCTGGTAGGAGAGATTGGGATTTGTCGTGCCTCTTCTTAAACCCTGTTCTACTTTCACTGGGGTCATACTATTTATGGTTTACGAGTTCATTTTCTTATTGTGTCTGTAAATATCTTAAGTAGCACGGTGAGTTCATAGCTTTTCCTCCAACGTGTACCTATATAACTGCTGAAAACGTCGTGCCGGTGAAATAGTAAGGGAAAGTGCGAACTAATCTTTTAACTATGCAACACGATGTGAGGAGGAGTTAGTGTTCGCTTATATCTGTGAAGCATCAAGAGCCGTAAGCTGTGCCGTACTAGCTGATTACTCAAGGTCAGTGTGTGCTTGGCAGCCACAGGGAGACGTTATGTGTGCGTAGCTGCCTTGCCTCCCTCGGTCAGTATAAACCTAGTGGGCGTTGAATAAATTAATCATTTGTTTAAATGGTAAAGTAAATATGTAGTTTGTTTCATTACTAAATGTTAACATAAAAATTAGTAACTTTGGCTCAGTTATAAGGATATATGCTTCATTTGTGCCATTGATGGCGCAGCCTAAACTGCTGACTTCCTTCCACTTTCATACTCCTACTGACCTTACTGTTGTCTGTTCTTCCTCTTCTTTCCCGACTTGCTGTTCCCATGCGCGTTGATGGTGTGTGGGAACACCTTCCTGCATAGGTTCCCCGTTTTTCTATCGACATATTATATGTGCCTTCCTTTTCCTCTCTTAGATGAGCTTAGTACTTATTTAGGGAGGCTTAAATCTTCTTATAATATCTAATACCTAAACTGCTGAGGTCTGCTTGAATGCGGTTAAAAGAGGGAAAAATGAGCTTAGGTGAGCCATAATTTCAACAGAGTGCCAGGCTCTAGGTTATGGCTGCAGGGTTAACCCTAAAGTGTCGTTTGAAACTTCATTTGTTGTTGTAGACCCGCTGTGGTAGTTCTGTGTTTGCTTGGGTTTAGACTCTTTGTCTATTAGCGACACAAAAAGTTATGGACAGATTATCATGAAATTTCCGAGGAGCTGTTGGGAATGTCTAGAGGAACACATGATTAATTTTATGCAATGATTAGTCAGTCCGTTTGTTTGTTTGTTTGTCTACTATTCTGTATTTTAGCGTTCCTTTGTTTGGCGGAGGTCTGGACTCTCGGGCCGCTGCGCTAGTTTCTAATGTCCTGTGCTGAGGACAATCGGTAATATAGGGTTAAGTATATTCATACTAGGTATAGCAACCAATAGTGTCAGATCCTTATTCTTGACAGTGATTGTTATGTTGAATGTATATTTTGTGTTTATTTACTTTAAGCACTGATTTGCATGGTGGACAATTAACGCTGCAGTGCACTTGCTGCAAAACGCCGCATGAAAAGGTAAAGGTACCGTTGAATCTTTTTCATGCTCTGCTATGGGCTTTTTTTTTTCAGCGGAAAAGCCCACTTTAGTGAATGGTACTGCGGAAGGCAAAAGCGAAGAGGAAGAGGAGGAAGAAGACGAAGAAGCAGCAGGTACTTCGGTTAGCAAGGATGGCGAACAGGCGCGCCCTGGGACCCACTGAGCCACGCTGTTGTGTGCAGCAGCTGTGTAAGCACAAATGAGTGCGTGGAGTATTAGATGTCAGATGTCATTGTTCCTCTGAGGAGAGACTTTGTACTTGATCAACCTGTTGTTGCTGCCTTTTTCAGTCCAATTAGATTGCTGCTAACACCTTATCTAAATATTTAACCCTACGATCCTTCACATAGATTTTATTCTGTAACGTTTAGAGGAAAATGAACGAACTTATTTGCCTGACTATTGCTTCTGCTGTAACTTTTTGGGTGTTGCATCCTGGCTGGTGTGTGTGTCCGGTGCCTCATCTTTGAGGCTCGTAAACAGTCACCGACACAAGTGTTTTGCATCTCATTACCTGCCGACAAGCGCTAGGCTGTTGCAAAATTGTCGGTTACTCTAGAAATTGGTCCATTGGGAATCTCACTTCGGAATTTTAAGAAAATACCCTCACTACAAATAGTATTGAAAGCAAATTTTGTTGCTGAAGTGAATATTTTGTGGCTAGCATGAACTGAGCCGATGCCTTTGAGCTGAAATTCGCTTGTCATTGCTTGGTTGTACCTTCCAGGTTGTATTGAATGTTGTCATGTGAAGTTGTGCTGCTGCA
>LQNS02278183.1:12647748-12659320 GCA_001587735.2 Parhyale hawaiensis | reverse complement strand
GGCAGAAGAGAGTAAGCAGTGCCTAATGTTTTTCTACCATGAATGGCTGCCTGCCAGAAAGTCATGGTCCCAACGATGTGTGGGCGGCCACGGTCTTGCATGCCAGTCTCAGTTCTAGTAAACTTTTATTCTTCTGATCCTATTTACGTCCTTTCTTGGAAGATATCTTGCAGCTGCTGGTGACATGCTCAGTCGGCTCTCTGGCAGTGTTATTGTTGTTTAATTACTTTTTTTTAGCGTATAAAACGCTTTAGGTTTATGTTCATAGCGGTTCTGGAGGAAGCTCCTCTACTGAGGCAGCGTCTAGTTGCCTTAGTCGTTGCGATTTCAAAAAACTGAGTTGCCGCCGCACATTTGGATCGAGCTGCATGCAACTAAAATAGTAAATGTTTCTATTGCTGAGTTTCATGCTCAAGTTACGTGCAGGGCACTTAGTTTGTCCTTCCTCTGGTCACCACAGTCATCCCACCCGTCATTTGTTTCATCCTAGAAGTTTCCAAACTTCCTTCTGCGATTGGCGGTAAGTGAGGGCTGACATCTTACCGGTTGCCATGAGCTTTATCATGGTGAAGCCAAAGGACAGTTTCACTGCTATGAAGGAGGTAGGGTTAGGTTATTTAGGTTCACCATTCACCCATCCTATGTTATGGGGAGCAGCGCTCCCGGGGGGTTGTGTAGGTTACCTTAGCCATTAGCTAGGCCTTCAGGATGTCTGTCTTTCGTGCCCGCTTTGCTTCCTCCCAATTTGATACCCCTACTGATCTTACTTGCGTCTGTTCTTCCTTTTCTTTCTCGACTTACGGTACTGTTTCCATGCGCGTTGATCCTGTGTGCGAACACCTTCGTGCATGGGTTCCACATTCTATAGCTAATGTCTGCCCTGAGGGGCATATTGTGGAGGGCCCTTTCCCTGCCACAATATGTTTGGGCATCACGCACCCAAGGGTCCCGAGTGCTTTCTCCGCAGGGGATGTAGCATCTGGCCGCAGTTCTTGCTGAGAAGGTTAGTTTTGTAGAGTTAGGTATGCTCTCTATATTTCTCCTTCTGTTCCGCGAGGTGGGCCGCCGAATGGTGGTAAGCGACCCATCCCATGGGACTCCTATCTGCTCCCGTGTGGGGGCGACGGAAGGGACCCCCTGCACAAGTGTTTGCTTTCTTCTGTCTTCTTCTCTTTTCGTTTTTCGTCTCTTTCCCTGTGCCACATGACTGAGCGATTACGTTCGGCCGAGCCGGGTTGAGTTAGAAATGCTCGCTCCTTATTTCCTGCCAGACATGGTGCACCTGGCCGAGATTGTACTAAAAGAACTCATCTGAGTTCGACTCAACTTCTAAACTAGATTGTACAAAATTGGATCGCTGTTATATAGTCTTCGTATATGGCGGGAAAACCCTCATTATAATAAGAATAATTCTATAATGTATCTTCTTTCTTCCTCTGTTAGATCATCTTAGTTGTGGAGACTCAAGCTTAAACTATTCAATAATCTAATGTGGAGGAAGTTACTAAACCAACAAATAGGAGAGCCTAAATTCCCTGTACTGATGATGTCACTCTGTTGGTGACTAGCGGTCCGCTGCGGTCGCCATAATTGGAGGCCCACTTCCTGCTATTCATCACGTGAGCAATTTACGCACCCTTATTGGTTGATGATGATGTCAGTGCTTGTGACATCACGCTGGTGAAACAGAGTTAAAAATACTTGTTTGCAAGGCCCACCTTAAGCTGTACCATGACCAATACGCTGCCCTAAGTTGTAGTGAGTATGTTCCTTTGATGCCAGGGTAATTTGTACAGACGATCCGTGTGTGCCCTTTGTGTGTGTATATATTGTGTATTGTATCTCTCTCTCGCTTATCTTTGATGGTAGAGTTAATATTTAACTTGTGTGCACCGCTTTAAGTTAGGAATAGAATTTTTTAATGTATAGTTAGCGCGAAGATTTATACTCGTATATGCAGATGCTCTATTTTTGAGACCAATGCTTCTGTATTCACTGAGATTCGATATGCCTAATATAGCTATGAGCTCTTCTCTCTCGCGTCTGCGCAGTGTATGTGTGTTTGTGTGCACCACTCTTATAGACGTGCTTGGTAGTCGTTTGTAGCAGTTATTACAGCGAGTATTACTTAAAGAAAAATAAAGAAATCTTGTTATAGTTACTATATTATTGAATACATACGAGTGAAATTTTTGTATCCAGAAATTTTTTTTACTATTTGTGAGCACGTATTGAAAATCATAGAATCACAACCATTTATCTCGTGACTAATCTCACCTTGCCCTTACGAATAAAAATAGCACTGTTGGGTACGTGTCGTATGGTGCTGTAGCCTGTACGGTGCGCCTGCACTGCCGTGCCAACTCCTGTCAACCCCAGAGTTGGGGGAGGGGGGTTGCGCTCCACAGCTCGATACCTGGTATTTTTAATGTCTTCATGGAGCTGAAGATGACCCTGGACATTCCCATGCCGCAATGTCACTAGCTGCTGCCCTCGCGTTATGAACGTATTAGAGCGCCTGACCCACCCGGAGCTGTGGGGCCCCTCCTCACGCAGACCCACTCTCGGTCCTCAGCAGACACGGGCGCGCTATGCATTAATTAGGTTTACCACGCCGAGATTATTACTATTGCCGAAGGAGATAGGTGAGAACGGTGTGTCAGCGGCTGTAGAATGCCGTTAACAACAAGAAATTTAAAATAACAAAACCGGCAGTACAAGAAGGGGCAACATACTGGTGGAGCGATCGTCGCTTGCAGGCGGTGCTGTGCCGTTTGCGTATAGGTCACACCACGTTGACCCGTCATATTAGTAGCTACTAGATGGAAGGCCGCCCTGAACCCTGTTGTGGCGACTATCTTGTGCCACTGACTGTACATGCGCCATTTCTTGGCTGAGCGCCTCAGCTATACGGAAATCCGAAGAGATTTTTCTCATACCCGCTGGGAGAGGACACAGATGGGATGACTGTAGAAATCCTCCGCGAGTTCCACTGATGAATTTTCTTCTGTTGATCAAACCACTTGGAAACCAAAAATAACCCACTCTTCTCGACCCCACCTTTTTTTTTAACCCGTATTCTTCAGTTCCGTGTTCTTGCCTGTTTCCGACGCCTGTCTAGAAGGGACGCACTCCGACTCCGCAAATCTGGACGCTATGCATGTCTCTTTCTTCCTCTATTGGTCGCTTAGACTCTTCACTATGGTAATGACCCAGATAATATTAGTGATAACGATAGTAATATCTGCGGTTTAGGGAGTAAATGTTATCCAATTGAGTGAATAGTTAACTGCTGCCCAAGTGATCCATGTTTTCTATCGCAGCTCCTTGGCGTGTGACGCCGTGTACAGATTGTGTCCTATGGACGTACATCAGACCCGAACCTCTTCTTTCCCGACTTGCTGTTCCCATGCGCGTTGATCCTGTGTGGGAACACCTTCGTGCATGGGTTCCCCGTTTTTCTGTCGACATACTATATGTCCCTTCCTTTTCCTCTCTTAGAAGAGCTTAGTACTTATTTAGGGAGGCTTAAATCTTCTTATAATACCTAATATCAGACCCGAACAGCTCACACCACCCGACAGTCTCGTTAGCCCCCCCCCCCCTCCCGGTATTATTACTACGGTAACTGATGGTGTGACTAGCAGCGGCAGGAGGCTAATGTCGACCTAAGTTGGTTAAGTTCATAAGCACATTTTCCACAGAGTGTCAATCCTTTCATGAGAATCGATAACGCCTTATTTGTGAAGCTAAGCTGCTTGATTCGGAGAGCCGGCCCAGAAAATGGTAATTTTTCTTCGATTAGACTGTGTTCAAATTTTGTTGATAGCCTTCAAGTTGGCGAGATTAAAGTGTATGTTCCTCTAAGTTAAGCTTTTGTATCGATCTGCGCTATGTTTGTGTTAACAATCATCTTCGAAATGTATATCATGTGCCAAATGGATAAGGGCAGTCAGTGTAGTCGTCATTTCTGAGATACAAACCTTATTTTCTAGTAACTTTCTTCACTTGCGTGTCGCGTGCTTATAGGAATTTTTATAACAAATTGCTAATGAAGTTTTTTTTTACTGTCCTTCAAAGTTTGTATGTCACCGATTTAATGGAAATGTTTGGCTCCCTTAGTGTTGAAATTTTTCGTTTTCGTTCGCTGCTTTCTTTGTTTATCCTTTCAAAAGAGGCATAGGATGAGCCGTGGAGTTAGGTTAGCTTCGCTTATCCTATGTTATGGGGAGCAGGTTAGCTTAGCCTTAGCTAGGCTTCGGGATATCTTTCCTTCGTGCCCAATTTGCTTTCTTCCGCTTAGGTACTCCTAATGATACTTCTATCCCTACATGCTCTTCCCTTCCGCGCTGATCCTGTTTGACTACCTCGTGTAAAGGTTCCACGATTATTCTGAGGCTCTACAGGCTTTAAGGTTCGGCCTGTCGACACGTTGAAGATTCTTTTCCTGTCTTTCCCATCATGTTTCTTTTCGGAAATAACGGGACAATACCACTATAATAGTAATGATAATTCCTCAGCTAATCGTCTGATAGTTTTATTGAGTCATCCATCGTCAACACAGCTTTGAGTTTGCAAAAAAAATGCGTAATAAAGTGTTAGCCGTCAGTTAAATTTGCTCAACAAATGCAGTGTGTCAGCCCTCCAGGGCATATTGTGGCGGGCCCTTTCCCTGCCACAGTATGTTTGGGCACAAGCACCAAAGGGTCCCGAGTGCCTTCTCCACTGGGGATGTAGCATCTGGCCGCAGTTCGTGCTGAAAAGGCTAGTTTGTAGAGTTAGGTAGGTTCTCTATATTTCCCCATCTGTTCCGCGAGGTTGGCCGCCGAATGGTGGTAAGCGACCCATCCCATGGGACTTCTATGTGCTCCCGTGTGGGGGCCACGGAAGGGATCCATCCCGCACTGGTGCTCGCTTCTGCTGTCTTCTTTTCGTTTTTTCTCTGCGCCGCACTGCTGAGCGATTTCGTTCCACCGTGCCGCGTGGAGTTGGAGATGCTCGCACCTCATTTTCCCGGACATGTGCACCTGACCAAGATTGTTCTAATAGAACTCACTTGAGTTCGACTAAACTTCTAAACTGTATCATACAAAATTGGATCGCTGTTATATAGTTCTTTGTATCTAATACGACAGGAAAACTCACAATACAATAATAATAATTCCTTGTGTCAACTTTTGGACTTCTCTTCAAATTTGGAGGGAAATAAAACTCAAACTTTTTTTTGCAAATGTGATCTATTTGAATGGGCACATCAACGCTTTCGGACGAGGAGATGACGACACTCGTTATTTTAGCTAGCGTGTGTCGTGGCCTACTGGCCTTGTACTATTTGGCTACAAGGAGGAATAGAACTAGTGCTTATTAGACGCCATCTTTGTGACGGCTTGGTACTCTTAGTTACTATTATAATTATATAACTCTAATTAACTGCTGTGATGCAGCGTCATGCGATGGCAAACGTCATTCTGTAACTTTGTACGAGATCCGCACAGCATGTCGAACGATTTAAATTTTAACAACAGAAACTTGGTAAATTGTGCTGTTTACGGACCTAGCTAATGTGTAAAACGCAAGAGCGAGATGACTCGTTTGCTTTTTTTGCCTACTTCAGCTTGGTAGTTAGTAAAATGATTACCCTGGGTTGCTGTAGCCTTCATATGTTGGGCACCAGGAAGCAAAGTGAGTAACGTTGCATACTTTGCTTCCTGGTTGGGCACCACAAAATTTATTCCTTTTCCGTCCGTACTGCGCGAAGTAACACTGCAGCATCTTTGAACATGACACATTGAAGACATTACACACCCATAGATATACACATATTTTCAATCCCCACCGATTGTAATATCAAGTAGACACCTTAGGCTCTCATTTCATAGCCATCAATTTATTCTGGAGCTGCTTATCATAAAGTTAATAAAGCTGCGTCGATTTAGTTTGCTCAAATTGGCTCCTGTATCCGTAAGGAAAATACTGTTTTTCTCTCTAGGGCACAAGCTAGTATCAATAACCTAACTGATTTATTTGGCAATTTGGATGCTTACATCACGTTAGTGTGTGCTAATAAATCGTATTAAGTGTCATTCTTATACAAAATTTTACTAAATATATATTTTTTCACCCAAAAATAAGTACGTTGCATCAACATTACCATAGCATGCCGTGTGCGTTACATTCTACTCTGTTAGATTCCTGCGCATCTCAGCACCGTGCTCATCACAGCAGCTCGTAGCAGACACGCGAGCGAAAAGTACCGTACTTTATAGGCTGACTGATCCTGTTCCTGGAGGCGCAGCTTGGCCCTGCCAGTTTCTGGTCTAAGTTATAAGTTAGGTACATGAATAGAAATAGGTAATATAGATCTCTTCTTGTGGTGATCTTTCATTGCTCTAACTATATATACTAAATAGTGTTAATAGATAGGCTTGACTTGCAGTTGAACTTTGTTTTTGAGATATTTACAAGACCATTTTTTCCGATCACTTTTTAACTTCGATCATGTAAATTTGATGAATAAAACATGTTTGAGCAAGAACCATGCACTTAAAAGTCAAATCCGAGACTTTTTCATGCATGAAAACATATAAGCATGGCCTAGTTAGGATGTTATATTTTTGCCAGGATTTGATTGTTTGTTAGCCACATAACTCAATAAGGGTAGCACCCCCAATATGGACGTACGTTTTGCATGTTCTTTTTTTCTACGGTGTTATGATTCATGACATGCATAGGCAGCTGATACCTTATGCGCTGTGCATACTGACGCAATATACTGTACATAATACGTACAGGCAGCTGATACTTTATGCACCGTTCATACTAACGCAATATACTATACATAATACCTACAGGCAGCTGATAGCTTACACGCCGTGCATACGGACGCAACATACTAGCTATACGTGACACATACCAGCAGCTGGTGCTTTATATGCTGTGCTGAGGTTCCACTTTCATACTCCTACTGATCTTACTATTGTCTGTTCTTCCTCTTCTTTTCCGACTTGCTGTTCCCATGCACGTTGATCCTGTGTGGGAACACCTTCTTTCACGGGTTCCTCGTTTTTCTATCGACATGCTATATGTCCCTTCCTTTTCCTCTCTTAGAAGAGCTTAGTACTTATTTAGGGAGGCTTAAATCTTCTTATAATACCTAATACCTAATTGCCAACCTGTTCACAGCAACATTAGGCGGCAAACACTGTGGCGAAGGATCTCTCCCAATAACTACAGTGGCACTTGTGCCCTTGTGAAGGGGATTGACTTCTTTATGAAGCCCACAGAGTCCTGTTTCCGCTCTACCTTCCAGGAGCCTTGTGGGGTTGCACTGCTGCAGCATGTTAGGCTAAGGGAAGGATTACAAAGCCCGCTGTGCTTAGGTACTGACGTGATATACAATACACAACGTGCACAGGCAGCTGATACCATATGTGGCGTGAATACTGACACAATATACGATAAACAACATGCACAGATGGAAAAAATCCTATGGGGTTGTGGTCAGGTGGTGTGCTTTTGGAGGTCAAGGGTGGGTAGAGCGCACTATGCAACCAAAAATAAAATGCAGCTGCACCGCGCACTACGGCTATACAAGGCACCCGTAACTCCCAACTGATTCTGGTCTCACCTAACCTTATCCTGTACTAACCCTCTCTTCAACCTCAACTCCTAACCTCTAACCTAACAGCCTTACGCTACTTCACCTTAGACTCAATGGGTCCCCGGTCACTTCTGTGACCTAGCCCGGTTGATTGCCGACTTGTTCACAGCAACTTTGGGCGGCAAACACCGTGGCGAAGGATCACCCCCAATAACTACAGTGACACTTGTACCCTTGTGAGGGGGATTGACTTCTTTATGAAGCCCAGAGAGTCCTGTTTCTGCTCTACTTTCAGGGAGCCTTGTGGGATCGCGCTGCCACAACAGGTTAGACTGAGGGATGGATTACAAAGCGCGCCGTGCTTGGGTACTGACACGATATATGATACACAACATGCATAGACAGCTTGTAGTTTGGGCGCCGTGCATATTGATTCAATAAATGATACACAACACGCATATGTAGCTGATATCTTATACACCTTCCAGTCAAGCATTGCGGTTATCTGGTCAACCACACAGTAACCTTTAATCTTTGTCTCAAAGAATAGTAAAAACACTTTGTATCTGAAGAAAAAGAGTTTTCAAAAGCCTTACAGTGCATAGGAAGCGTATTTTTTGTCTCATACTCTTAAGTTTATACTGTTGTCTCATTTTGTATGGTTTCTAAGATTGTAAATGGCTCTCTGAATTTATTAAAGCCCTATTTTTTGATACTGTAGTTAATGGCAGTGCATGGTTGGTAGTTGATGGTAATTTGTAGAAGTGCTGCTGACTACTAACTACTGGCTGCAAATTTTGCTAGTTTGGCACCTGTTACTGTCAGTCTGGCACCACATTAAAGGAATTTTGGCAGGCTTAGGGCCTAGTGCCCTAAATCTTGGCAATGCATTTGTAGATGGGATGATGTAGTGGTGGAAAATTGGCATTCTTTGTTAATCAGTAGCTAATCATACTCTACAGTGGTAGCCATATTTTCAAGAAAAGGTCACCACTCACCACTGAATATTGAGAATTTTTTTCACATATTCAGGTAAAATGAAGCATTCTAAGACATAGACTACCATATTCCATTACAAATGCTTAATTTTAGCATTACAGTATTTGACTTTAAAGTTCCCTTTATATTCTCTGATAGAAAATAAGATCCACCATTATGGCAATGTTGACATCTGGTGGCAGGTTTAGAGACAATGTGGCGGCTTAGCGCAATACCTATTGCTGTACACTTATATATATTTCCAGTGAATATTAGCAGAGCCCGTCCTGGCTTGCCTAACCTAAATTCATGAGGAAGAGCCACGTTGTAGCCAAAACAGGGCTTTGTTTTAGATGGCACAACACTGTCGAAATAGCATAGCTGCCTTGTTTGCTCTCATTGAAAAACATTAAAAACTTGAAAGGTAAATATCTCAAAAAGCATTTGCAACAGAAATGCCATTTATGAAAATTCATAGAATGCTTTAATCTGATTTCTACATAGATACCATATGTCAACAAAACTAACTTATGTAGGTAGCTATAGAGTCACAAAAACCACTAAAATAATTAGGCCCTATCTCGCAAAATACAAACGTCACCAGTGCCGGCAGTTGACTGAATAAATGTAATGCGTGTTTCAACAATGCGGGCATACTCATGTTCCAATAACAATGGGGCAGGTCAAAACCGTAGTACCGGTATACACACAACTTCAGTTTCCGACAAAAACATGATTCTTGAAAAAAGTCTTAAAATGCCGTATACTATGTAAGTAACTATTTCAACAAAATAGTCTCACTATTGCACAATTAGCTACTTGCCAATGCACTGTAGTTACAGAATTAATAGTGCCAACAATGCATACGAGCATCGTGCTACGTTGGTAAGCAAACCACAATGCGAGATGGCTGTAATGGCAGATGTGACATTAAAAAATGGGAACTTTAAAGTTTATCTCAAAAGCTAAGCATTTCTGACAGAAATGTCATTCATGAAAAACATATTAGAATGCTTCCTGAATATTTAGCTAGTTAGAAACTTTTCTCAATATCAACTTGTGACTTCTTCTGGAAAAATACCAAGAATAGAGATGGTACCTAGCCTCCATTAGTTGTACAATATAATAGTGGATTTCTTAGAATATAACAGCTGCTTGTATGCACCAATCAGTTTGATGAAGCATCATTGTTTCTCTTTTACCATTCATTGTATTTGTCTATTTCAGCTAGCTACACCTGTTGTATTTCTGTATTTAACACAATGGAAATTACGCGAAAAGAAGCCTTCATTATCCTTGCTAGATTGTCAGTGGCTGCAGCGTTCTCCTACTACACAGTTAAACTAATGAGCCATTTACTGGATCCAACAGCTAAGCAAAAGCAGCAAAGTGCAAAAAAGGTATGATAGTGTACATTGGATGTACAAACTATAGCTATAACTTTGTTTAATGTTAAATTATGAAACTCCTGAATTGAAATTTTTGCAAGTTTGTCCTAGTATGAAGATTTATTTCAGATAAAAAATTTGCCAAGCCAAGGGAAATTATTTCAATTTAAGTATGTTTTTTTTTTTTAAACCTACAAGCTTCCAAAAATCTTAGTTTCAATCTAAGTAGGTAGCTACGTATGTTTTTCTTAGAAACCTTCATTGATTTAGCGTCGACCGGGGTGATTAAACGCATTTTCCACATGCTTTAAAATTACTAAAAAACGGCTGGGGCTAGGAAATTGGAACTTTTCACACTTATATATGATGTGTCAAGGTACCTTCATGTCAATTTGTGGATAGGTACGTTTTTTTGTATTGAAGTTATTAACGGAAAACCGCGCGATGGACTTCTCACTATAAAATGGGGTGATTTCACTACATCGTTGGGGTGAAAAATCGCAGTGTAATAATAATAGTAAAAAATGGTTAATAACACAACAAAGATGAAAACAAATTGCAGGGAAGCTACATAAGATGTTTTGAGGCAGGTTTATGCTGATTTGGCTGAAGGTACATTCTTTTGTGTGAAATTTAAAAACGAAAACTGTGCGATGGACGTCTCAGTACAAAATGGGTGATTTCACTACACATTTTGGGGTGAAAAATCGCAGTTGAATAATAATAGTAAAAAATATTGAATGACCTATCTGAAATAAAAACAACTGTTAGATATTGCATTAGAAATGATGCTAAATGGTTTGAAAAGCAATATTGATACATTCTGAGTGATGAGAAACTTGTAAAGTGCAATTGTAAAAGTGAGATTTTTCACCCCGTACGATTTTTTACATTGGGGTGATTCATTGAACTCACTAAATTTATTAAAACTAACGAACCAGAGGGATTACAGCAAAATGCTTTTAACACATTCATAGTGGGTCCTTTAACTATGTTTCTGCCAAATTTGAAAAAATTTCACTGGATACTTTGGTTTCGAGCATCAAAGTTGCGGGACTTTTGCGAAACTCGCAAAAAAAGTTTTTTCGGGGTTGAAAACTATGACTGTTTTTGGTCGGTAAATAAACGTATTAAAATCGAGCGAACTTAAATAAATGAATACATCATTTTATAGAGAAAAAGATGGGCTTTCCGATGGTGCCTTCAGTTTTCCTCTTTTTTTCATTTTTGAGGTGAAAAGTCCACTGCGATTATTAACCCCGGCGTACGAAGTGCGTTGAATCACCCCGGTCGACGCTACATCTAGAATACAGTGGAACCCCGTTTTCCCGGACTTCTCGTTTTCCCGGACTTTTTTCACTTCTCCGGGGTATTCCCGGAACGTTCCGGGAAACTGAAACCAAGCTGGAATACCGGAAAACTTTGTCATTTCCCGGAAAAGTCCGGCAGAAGTTCCGGACCTTCAGAAGAATTCCCGAAAGTGACGCTGCGCAGATGCTAAAATTCGCCCATTGCGCAGCGTCTCTTCCGATAATCGGAAGGCAACCACCGCCATTTTCGTTCAGTATGCGTCTGCACACAGTAGTTTCCTTTTCGTTCATTAACG
>LQNS02278183.1:12627162-12638043 GCA_001587735.2 Parhyale hawaiensis | reverse complement strand
GGACATTCCCATGCCGTAATGTCACTAGCTGCTGCCCTCGCGTTATGAACGTATTAGAGCGCCTGACCCACCCGGAGCTGTGGGGCCCCTCCTCACGCAGACCCACTCTCGGTCCTCAGCAGACACGGGCGCGCTATGCATTAATTAGCTATACCAAGCCGAGATTGTTACTATTGCCAAAGGAGATAGGTGAGAACGGTGTGTCAGCGGCAGTGGAATGCCGTTAACAATAAGAAATTTAAAATAACAAAACCGGGAGTACAAGAGGGGGCAACATAAAGGTGGAGCGATCGTCGCTTGCAGCTGGTGTCGTGCCGTTTGCGTATAGGTCACACCAGCTTGACCCGTCTTATTAATACTAGATGGAACGCCGCCGTCAACCCTGTTGTGGCGACTGTCTTCTGCCGCTGACAGTACATACGCCGTTTCTTGGCTGAGCGCCTCAGCTATACGGAAATCCGAAGGGACTTTTCCCATACCCGCTGGGAGAGGACACAGATGGGATGACGGTGGAAATCCTCCGTGAGTTCCACTGATGAATTTTCTTCTGTTGATCAGACTCCTTGGAAACCAAAAATAACCCACTCTTGTCGGCCCCACCTCTTTTTTTAACCCGTATTCTTCAGTTCCGTGTTCTTGCCTGTCTCTAGCGGTGACGGACTCCGACTCCGGAAATCTGGACGCTATATATGTCTCTCTCTTCCTCTCTTGGTCGCTTAGACTCTTCACTATGGTAATGACACAGATAATATTAATGATAACGATAATAACATCGGCGGTTTAGCGAGTAAATGTTATCCAATTGAGTGTATAGTTTTCTGCTGCCCAAGTGACCCATTTTTTCTGTCGCAGCTCCTTGGCGTGTGACGCCGTGTACAGATTGTGTCCTATGGACGTACACCAGACCCGGACAGCTCACACCACTCAACAGTCTCGTTCGCCCCCCTCCCCCCTCCCGCCCGGTATTATTACTATGGGAGCTGATGGTGTGACTAGCAGCGGCAGGAGGCTAATGTCGACCAAAGCTGGTTAAGTTCATAAGCACATATTTTCCACTGAGTGTCAATCCTTTCATGATAATCGATAACGCCTTATTTGGGAAGCTAAGCTGCTTGATTCGGTGAGCCGGCCCAGAAAATGGTCATTTTTCTTCGATTAGACTGTGTTCAAATTTTGTTGATAGCCTGGTAGTTGGCGAGATTAAAATGTATGTTCTTCTAAGTTAAGCTTTTGTATCGATCTGCGCTATGTTTGTGTTTGCAATCATCTTCGAAATGTATATCATGTGCCAAATGGATAAGGGCAGTCAATGTAGTCGTCATTTCTGAGATGCAAATCTTATTTTCTAGTAAATTTCTTCACTTGCGTGTCGCGTGCTTATAGGCATTTTTATAACAAATTGCTAATGAAGTTGTTTTTCTTACTGTCCTTCAAAGTTTCTATGTCACCGATTTAATGGAAATGTTTGGCTCCCTCAGTTGAAATTTTTCGTTTTCGTCCGCTGCTTTCTTCGTTTATCCTTTCAAAAGAGCCATAGGATCAGCCGGGGAGTTAGGTTAGCTTCGCTGATCCTATGTTATGGGGAGCAGGTTAGCTTTGCCTTAGCTAGGCTTCGGGATATCTTTCGTTTGTGTCCACTTTGCTTTCTTCCGCTTAGGTACTCCTAATGATACTTCTATCCCTACATGCTCTTCCCTTCCGCGCTGATCCTGTTTGACTACCTCGTGCAATGGTTCCAGGACGATTCTCTACAGGCTTTAAGGTTCGGCCTGTCGACACGTTGAAGATTCTTTTCCTGTCTTTCCCATCATGTTTATTTTCGGAAATAACGGGACAATACCAGTATAATAGTAATGATAATTCCTCAGCTAATCGTCTGTTAGTTTTATTGAGTCATCGTAAACATAGCTTTGAGTTTGCCAAAAAAAAATGCGTAATAAAGTGTTAGCCGTCAGTTAAATTTGCTCAACAAATGCCGTGTGTCAGCCCTCAGGGGCATATTGTGGCGGGCCCTTTCCCTGCCACAGTATGTTTGGGCACACGCACCAAAGGGTCCCCGAGAGCCTTCTCCACTGGCGATGTAGTATCTGGCCGCAGTTCGTGCTGAAAAGGTTAGTTTGTAGAGTTAGGTAGGTTCTCTATATTTCCCCATCTGTTCCGCGAGGTGGGCCGCCGAATGGTGGTAAGCGACCCATCCCATGGGACTTCTATGTGCTCCCGTATGGGGTGCCACGGAAGGGATCCATCCCGCACTGGTGCTCGCTTCTGCTGTCTTTTTTTCGTTTCCTTCTCTGCGCCGCACGGCTGAGCAATTTCGTTCCACCGTGCCGCGTGGAGTTGGAGATGCGGGCGCCTCATTTCCTGCCGGACATGGTGCACCTGACCAAGATTGTTCTAATAGAACTCACTAGAGTTCGACTAAACTTCTAAACATCATACAAAATTGGATTGCTGTTATATAGTTCTTTGTATCTAATACGACAGGAAAACTCACAATACAATAATAATAATAATAATTCCTTGTGTCAACGTTCGGACTTCTCTTCAAATTTGGAGGGAATTGAAACTCAAACTATTTCTTTTTTGCAAATGTGATCTATTTGAATGGGCACATCAACGCTTTCGGCCGAGGAGATGACGACACTCGTTATTTTAGCTAGCGTGTGTCGTGGCCTACTGGCCTTGTACTATTTGGCTACAAGGAGGAATAGAACCAGTGCTTATTAGACGCCATCTTTGTGACGGCTTGGTACTCTTAGTTAATATTATAATTATATAACTCTAATTAACTGCTGAGTTGCAGCGTCATGCGATGGCAAACGTCATTCTGCAACTTTGTACGAGATCCGCACAGCTTGTCGAACGACAACAGAAACTTGGTAAATTGTGCGGTTTTACGGACCTAGCTAATGTGTAAAACGCAAGAGCGAGATGAGTCGTTTGCTTTTTTGCCTATTTCTGCTTGGTAGTAAGTAAAATGATTACCCTGGGTTGCTGTACCCTTCATATGTTGGGCACCAGGAAGCAAAGAGCGTAACGTTGCATACTTTGCTTCCTGGTTGAGCACCACAAAATTTATTCCTTTTCCGTCGGTACTGCGCGAAGTAACACTGCAGCATCTTTGAACATGACACATTGAAGACATTACACACTCATAGATATACACTTATATTCAATCCCCACCGATTGTAATATCAAGTAGACACCTTAGGCTCTCATTTCATAGCCATCAATTTATTCTGGAGCTGCTTATCGTAAAGTTAATGAAGCTGCGTCCATTTAGTTTGCTCAAATTGGCTCCTGTATCCGTAAGGAAAATACTGTTTTTCTCTCTAGGGCACAAGCTAGTATCAATAACCTAACTGATTTATTTGGCAATTTGGATGCTTACATCACGTCAGTGTGTGCTAATAAATCGTATTAAGTGTCATTCTTATCCAAAATTTTACTAAATGTATAGTTTTTTCACCCAAAAATAAGTACGTTGCATCAACATTACCATGGCATGCCGTGTGCGTTACATTCTACTCTGTTAGATACCTGCGCATCTCAGCACAGTGCTCATCACAACAGCTCGTAGCAGACACACGAGCGAAAAGTACCTTATAGGCTGTCTGATCCTGTTCCTGGAGGCGCAGCTTTATGTGTAGTGAAAGTATTGCACCACTGAGATAAACAGATCCCTTGCTCCTTCAGAGTCCAGTCATAGGCACCTGATACACCACTGAGTTGGTGTTTTGTCATATCCTGGGCTTTTTGCCCTGTGGTTTCAACTGGTTTGGATGTTCCAGCTTGGCACGGCAGGCTGGACCCTCTGATAGCTCTCAAGATGGGTGCATGTGGCTCTTTTTAGGGCATGCTCTGCATGTGTCATGTTAACACCATTAGACTAACATTATTTAAGTAGCTAGGAAATAATGGGAAACATCTAAAACCATTGCACCTCCTGGAATCTCTCTTACTTTATTTACTGTAGCTGAGCTCATTGTTTATGATGCGATTTGTAGATGGGTTTATTTGCAATGTCTGCAAAGTAACTACAAATGTAAAATTGTTTAATGTTGATATACATATCTATATGTTGGGATCTAGAATACATAGCCCTATCTGTTAAATTTCTGACTTAGTCTGCAATATAGCAATGGGTGTAAATTGCCTTAGCAATGACTTAAACTCTCCTTACTTCGATTAAATAGTGTGAAGTCAACTTAGGTATTGTAGGTACTTTTGATTGAGGTTAGTTGACCCATGCAGCCTAGCTAGATAGTAAATTTTGGACTTGAGAATTGTTTCAATTAGTTATATAGCTATTCTTTAGCTACTGTAGGCTTTTGTGTGTGTGTTTTCTTTCTGTTCCAGGGTGATCTTCCAGATTAACAGTGTTGTGCAATTGATGTTTTTAAATAAAATTAAAAGTGTTCTGCCTGGAGGATACATGGGCTTGTTCCTGAGACCCTCCTTAAATTTGAGTTAGAAGAAGAAGAAGAAGATTTCGCCCTAAGTTGAGAGCTGATGGTTCGGAACCATGTGTATTTTAGAATGACAGTCTGAAAATATACTTAACGCGCGGCTCAATTAGCACGAGTTTTTTAAATTTTTCTCATCTCCTTTTATCTAAGGAATTCTTCTTTCATGACTGCAATCCGAGGTATTGACCCGTTGCTGTTTTTCTTTTTGAAATGAAATTTTATGAATCAACAGCGGACTTCCCATAGTGCGGTGGCTTTGAGGAATCCAAAGAGGTTATTCACGTAAGGTATTTTTAAAGAAATTACTAGCCTATTATTATTTTTTACTTGCAGCCTAGCTGGTTATTGTTACCCAGTGCTGCTGACTCCAAACCAGGGGCCTAATTAAATGCAGCCGAGTACCGCCCTGTTTTTTTGGTCCGGGTGGAGTTTATAGGTAACTATAGTTATTTCTAACTAGTTAGGTGACTTAGGTAGTAGATGAGGTTGTAACTGGGGTGACTGGAGCCTGGAGGAAAGCTTGATATAGTTCATAGCTTTGTGACTTTTTGACCATCATTATCTAGGCTAATTGAAGAGAATGGATCATCAGTATCATGCCAGACAGTTGGCTGAGGTGGAGAGAGTGAGTGTTGGGGAGTCAGCATGGTGGTGGGCGGAC
This sequence comes from Parhyale hawaiensis, assembly GCA_001587735.2. Classification (NCBI taxonomy): domain Eukaryota; kingdom Metazoa; phylum Arthropoda; class Malacostraca; order Amphipoda; family Hyalidae; genus Parhyale; species Parhyale hawaiensis. The sequence continues at coordinate 12,632,913 of LQNS02278183.1, read as the reverse complement.
TACTGGGCATCCGCATTTCCGAGGGCGGCAAACCACTCGCCAAGATCTTGGCGAGAAGTGCCACACTATGAAATGAGGTTCCACAGGTCACGGCGCTCATAGGCGCCCGCCCGCATTTCCGAGGGCGGCAAACCACTCGCCAAGATCTTGGCGAGAAGTGCCACACTATGAAATGAGGCTGGGCATGACGGGCTCCCAGCGGGAGGAGTGGAGGAGGATACGGGGACCAAGTTGAAAGCAAGAGACAAAGTTGAGTGCTCAAGTTGTGAGGCATGGTTTGCAGCTGGTGTGGTGGGTCTGGTGGGTGTGGGGATGGGGATGGCGAAGGATATGACAGTATTATGTTACAGATGTCTCAGTAGCCAATTTCTGAGAGCTCAAGAAGTCATTTCTGACCTCACAAGGCGAATTGATTTGTTGGAGAGGGGTAGGGAAGAGAAGAAGACCGGTGACCCTAGGGAGCTGGATNTGATTTTCCAGGTTAAGAGTGTTGTGCAATTGAAGTGTTTTTAAATAAAATTAAAAGTGTTCTGCCTGGAGGATACATGGGCTTGTTCCCGAGACCCTCCTTAAATTTGAGTTAGAAGAAGAAGAAGAAGAGGCGCAGCTTGGCCCTGCCAGTTTCTGGTCTAAGTTATAAGTTAGGTACATGAATAGAAATAGTCAAATAGGTAATATTGATCTCTTCTTGTGTTGATCTTTTATTGCTCTATATATACTAAATATTGTTAATAGATTGGCTTGACTTGCACATCATTTCCAATGGCAGCCGGCATTGTTGAGCCTGTGTTTAATGACTGCCTATGTTGCAGTGACAGTTGCTCCACAGCCACTGTTTGATTAGCTGGAATTGGCTGATGCCCAAATAGAGAAACGGTATTTTATAGCTAGCTGAATATAAAGTACAATTTTTTGTTGCTCTTGACATTTGATATAGGCAAGAGTTGGATAATTTTTTTCTTGCTTTGTTAGAATTCCAAAGTGTGTCTCCTTCTCTTATGCCATTGACACACGCTTGTCAAAAGAATGAGTATCGTCATTTTAGTCCAAATGTTATATTAAACTCTGGTAAACACATCTTTGAGATTGCCAACTTGCCAAGATATGGTGTAAAAATGATTACCACCAGATAAGTTTACTCTACAAGTGGTGTTAGTTAGCTACTTTTCACTTTTCAGACAAAGGCTATTGATCATATCATTATATCCGGAGGAACTTAAACCTCAAAATTCTTGATAAGTGTGTGCTATATAAATGGGCACATCAACACATTCAAACAAAAAGATGACTATATTTGTTCTTTTGACTAGCGTGTGGCACCGCATTGGCATTATGTTACAGGTTCAGTTCCTGTGCTGTGAGAGGTTGCAACTTGCAAGAGATCTCTACGAGTCGTTGACTTGGCCAAAAACAGGGTTCCTCGAGTTTTCAGGATACTTTCGTCAACTTCTCTTGTCATAATACTTAATATGGGCTATTATGTATTTGACTATTCGGTCATAGTGCATAAACTGCACTTCTGGATTTTTGACATTTTCAATAAATTTTGCAGTTGAATCAGTATTTTGGGATACTAAAATGAATATTTTGGGTGGGGGAAAGATATTTTGAGCTACAACAGGGCTGTTACCCCATAAGGTTAGGTAGGCAAGGACTGGTTCAGCTAATATCCATATAGCAACAGCTTTATCAGCACTAGACGGATATATATATATATATTTCTCATAGGATATTAGCAGAACCAGTCTTTGCCTACCTAACCTTATGAATAAGAGCGACGTTGTAGCAAGTTCAATTAATTAGGTAATAAAATCACACAGCATCACTATTTTTGTATAGTTTTTGAATTATTGACCAACGTTGTTCACTGCAACCACTACACGCCATGGCAAAGCACTGTATTACAAAACGGCCTACGGGCGTGATTGTTCTTGTTTGCGTTGTTATGCAGGAAAGTGGAAGATGGCGGACGTACATCGCCCGTCGGAGAAATTATTTTAATCATCTTACATATTAATTTCAGCGAATACATAGTTGAAAGCATCACAAATGGATATCCCCCATCTGAAATATGAATATTAACATTGTTAGACACGAATTCATCTTACACTATTGTCGGGAATGTCAAAAATCTAGAAGTGCAGTTTATGCACTATGACCGACTATTCTTTAGTTTGCTCAATTAAAATTAAAAAAAATATTTGTCTTTATGTTCAGTAAAAATAACCAATTCAGAATATTGTTTTTACTTTTAATTACCACTAGTGAAAGGTATTGTTTTTGTAACATAGGGTAGAGGCGTTAGTCTCCAATCACTGACTTAGTCTCCGATCACTTTTGCACCCCTTCATTAAAAAACTGCTGAAAGATAAGCTAGAGCCAAAGAAGTGCTTAGGCATAATATGTCCTGCATTGACCTGCAAATCGTAAATTGTCCTTACCCAAACTCAAAGTTAGGAAATTGGTCAATTTTTTTTCTTTAAGTAGCCATTCTGTTTTCTTTATTTGTGGTCAGATTGTTTTGAAACTTGCACAGTAGCTATACGTAAATTAATTCTTAGTATATTTTATTCATGATAATTTTTCAATTTTTGCGTTGGTTTTAAAGTAATGTTAAATGTTGATATAATACTTTCTTTTTTCATTTCTATCAATGACAAGCCTGCCTGACGTGAAAAATGACCAGCACTGAGCACTCTTCGACCAATAAAAAAACTTGCGTGATGCGTTGGTTGACCAAACAGAAACTTGCGTGACGCCTTGGTGTCAACCAATAAGAAGCGTGTATGGCTGAAACTAGTGGATGATTTACCCCAGTTCTTCGAAATTTCAATTCGGGTTTCAGGGATTTCTAGAACAATTTCAGAAATTTTTCAACTTAATACTTGACAATGAGAGTAGAGGCGTTAGTTTCCAATCAAAAATTTTTACAAGAAAAAAATTCCGTGCCTTATAGTTCCATAAAAATGATGATAACCCAGCATTGTTATATATCAAAAGAAAGAGCATGAGTTGAACTTTCATTCGGGAGCTAGTAAATTATTCTACGAGTGACAGTTTTTTTTTTTCCAAGTGTTATAGTGGACTGATCGGACATTTTGGGCGAGCCAGTAACTCTGATCAATTTTGACCGCTAATGATCGGTTGAAAGGAAAAATAGAAAACATTGAGATTAATAAACAAAGCTGTAGGAGCTGCTAGATAAACTTGTTTTCTAACATCTGAGTGATTTCCATATAGATCTGACTTGAATACATGGAGTTGTGGCTTGTCCCGTAACACTAACGAGACCTCCCAAAAATAGTAGGTACAAAAGTCAACTTTTGGAATAGCATATTTATGGTTTGTAAAATTAACGTCTGTGTATTGCACCTTCCTTGGGCAACAAAATAAAAATTTAAGAAACATATATCGACCTCCAGTTGAACTTTGTTTTTGAGATACTTACAAGACCATTTTTTCCGATCACCTTTTAACTTTGATCACATAAATTTGATGAAAAAAACATGTTTGAGCAAGAACCATGCATTTAAAAGTCAAATCCGTGACTTGTTCATGCATGAAAACATATAAGCATGGCCTAGGATGTTATATTTTTGCCAGGATTTGATTGTTTGTTAGCCACATAACTCAATAAGGGTAGCACCCCAAATGGGGACGTACGTTTTGCATGTTCTTTTTTCTACGGTGTTACGATTCGTGACATGCACAGGCAGCTGATACCTTATGCGCTGTGCATACTGACGCAATATACTATACATAATACGTTCAGGCAGCTGATACCTTATGCACCGTGCATGCTAACGTAATATACTATACATAATACCTACAGGCAGCTGATAGCTTACACGCCGTGCATACGGACGCAACATACTAGCTATACGTGACACATACCAGCAGCTGGTGCTTTATATGCCGTGCATACTGACGCAATATAAGATACACAATATGCACAGAGAGCTGGTACCTTATGTGGCGTGAATACTGACAGTAACTGACACAATGTATGATAAACAACATGCACAGACAGACCAAATCCTATGGGGTCGTGATCAGGTGGTGTGCTTTTGGAGGTCAGGGGCGGGTAGAGCGTACTATGCAACAGAAAAAAAAAATAATACAGCTGCCACTGCTGCACCGCATGGTACAGCTACACAAGGCACCCTTAACTTCCAACTGATACTGGTCTCACTTAACCTTATCCTGTACTGACCCTCTCTTCAACCTCTAACTTAACAGCCTCGCGCTACTTCACCTTCAACTCGATGGTTCCCCGGTCACTGCTGTGGCCTAGCCCGGTTGATTGCCAACCTGTGCTTCCTCCCACTTTCATACTCCTACTGACCTTACTGTTGTCTGTTCTTCCTCTTCTTTCCCGACTTGCTGTTCCCATGCGCATTGATCCTGTGTGGGAACACCTACGTGCATGGGTTCCTCGTTTTTCTATCGACATGCTATCTGTCCCTTCCTTTTCCTCTCTTAGAAGAGCTTAGTACTTATTTAGGGAGGCTTAAATCTTCTTATAATACCTAATTGCCAACCTGTTCACAGCAACATTAGGCGGCATACACCATGGCGAAGGATCTCCCCCAATAACTACAGTGGCACTTGTGCCCTTGTGAGGGGGATTGATTTCTTTTAGAAGCCCACAGAGTCCTGTTTCCGCTCTACTTTCAGGGAGCCTTGTGGGGTCGCGCTGCCGCAACAGGTTAGACTAAGGGATGGATTACGAAGTGCGCCGTGCTTGGGTACTGACGCGATATATGATACACAACATGCATAGACAGCTTGTAGTTTGGGCGCCGTGCATATTGATGCAATAAATGATACACAACACGCATATGTAGTTGATATCTTATACACCTTCCAGTCGATCATTGCGGTTATCTGGTCGACCACACGGTAACCTTTAATCTTTGTCTCAAAGAATAGTAAAAACACTTTGTATCTGAAGAAAAAGAGTTTTCAAAAGCCTTACAGTGCATAGGAAGTGTATTTTTTGTCTCATACTCTTAAGTTTATAGTTACTGTTGTCTCATATTGTATGGTTTCTAAGATTGTAAATGGCTCTCCGAATTTATTAATTAAAGCTCTATTTTTTGATACTGTAGTTAATGGCAGTGTATGGTTGCTAGTTGATGGTAATTTGTTGAAGTGCTGCTGACTACTAACTACTGGCTGCAAATTTTGCTAGTTTGGCACCTGTTACTGGCAGTCTGGCACCACATTAAAGGAATTCTGGCAGGCTTAGGGCCTAGTACCCTAAATCTTGGCAATGCATTTGCAGATGGGATGATGTAGTGGTGGAAAATTGGCATTCTTTGTTAATCAGTAGCTAATCATACTCTACAACTCTACAGTGGTAGCCATATTTTCAAGAAAAGGTCATCACTGAATATTGAGAATTTTTTTTCACATATTCAGATAAAATGAAGCATTCTAAGACATAGACTACCATATTCCATTACAAATGCTGAATTTTAGCATTACAGCATTTGACTTTAAAGTTCCCTTTATTTTCTCTGAGAGAAAATATAAGATCCGCCATTATGGCAATGTTGACATCTGGTGGCAGGTTTAGAGACAACGTGGCGGCTTAGCGCAATACCTATCGCTGTACACTTATATATATATTTCCAGTGAATATTAGCAGAGCCCGTCCTGGCTTGCCTAACCTAAATTCATGAGGAAGAGCCACGTTGTAGCCAAAACAGGGCTTTGTTTTAGATGGCACAACACTGTCGAAATAGC
>LQNS02278183.1:12615039-12627055 GCA_001587735.2 Parhyale hawaiensis | reverse complement strand
TATATATTTCCAGTGAATATTAGCAGAGCCCGTCCTGGCTTGCCTAACCTAAATTCATGAGGAAGAGCCACGTTGTAGCCAAAACAGGGCTTTGTTTTAGATGGCACAACACTGTCGAAATAGCTTAGCTACCTTGTTTGCTCTCATAGAAAAACATTAAGAACTTGAAAGTCAAATATCTCAAAAAGTAAGCATTTGCAACAGAAATGCTATTTATGAAAAGTCATAGAATGCTTTAATCTGATTTCTACATAGATACCGTATGTCAACAAAACTAACTTATGTAGGTAGCTATAGAGTCACAAAAACCACTAAAATAATTATCTCGCAAAATACAAATGTCACCAGTGCTGGCAGTTGAAGACTGAATAAATGTAATGCGTGTTTCAACAATGCGGGCATAGCCTACTCATGTTCCAATAACAATGGGGCAGGTCAAAACCGTAGTACCGGTATACACACAACTTCAGTTTCCAACAAAAACATGATTCTTGAAAAAAGTTTTAAAATGCTGTATACTATGTATATATTTCAACAAAATAAGCTCACTATTGCACAATTAGCTACGTGCCAATGCACTGTAGTTACAGAATTAATAGGGCGTGTTCCAACAATGCATACGAGCATCGTGCTATGTTGGTAAGCAAACCACAACGCGAGATGGCTGTAATGGCAGATGTGACTTTAAAAAATGGGAACTTTAGAGTTTATCTCAAAAGCTAAGCATTTCTGACAGAAATGTCATTCATGAAAAACATATTAGAATGCTTCTTTCTTCCTGAATATTTAGCTAGCTAGAGACTTTTCTCAATATCAACTTGTGACTTCTTCTGGAAAAATACCAAAAATAGAGATGGTACCTAGCCTCCATTAGTTGTACAATATAATAGTGGATTTCTTAGAATATAACAGCTGCTTGTATGCACCAATCAGTTTGATGTAGCATCATTGTTTCTATTTTACCATTCATTGTATTTGTCTATTTCAGCTAGCTACACCTGTTGTATTTCTGTATTTAACATTCTCTAAGTCACAATGGAAATTACGCGAAAAGAAGCCTTCATTATCCTTGCTAGATTGTCAGTGGCTGCAGCCTTCTCCTACTACACAGTTAAACTGATGAGCCATTTACTGGATCCAACGGCTAAGCAAAAGCAGCAAAGTGCAAAAAAGGTATGATAGTGTACATTGGATGTACGAACTATGTATAGCTATAACTTTGTTTAATGTTAGGTACCATGCAATTCTGCTGGTACCTCACATTATGAAACTCCTGAATTTAAATTTTTGCAAGTTTGTCCTAGTATGAAGATTTATTTCAGATGAAAAATTTGCCAAGCCAAGGGAAATTATTTCAATCTAAGTATGTTTTTTTTTAACCTACAAGCTTCCAAAAATCTTAGTTTCAATCTAAGTAGGTAGCTACGTATGTTTTTCTTAGAAACCTTCATTGATTTACATCTAGAATATCATGGTATAGTACTGGTGACAACTTTTTAAGAATTTGATATTGCAACAAATCTATAGTAATAAGTATCATTAAATTTTCTAACACAAAAGGCTACTGCGATTGGTCACATTTTAATTTAAGAGTAATCCTTTTTGGAGTGACTATGTGAAGAATGTTTTTGGGATAGGTATTTTACTATCATTTTGTACTCTGTGTATATACTATTAAAATGCACTTTTTGTGTCAAACAAGAACAAGAATATCTAGCTACCATAGAGTACAGTAGGTACCTACTACCTACCTATTCTGTTACAGTTCACTGCTCCCCTGGTTGCTATATCACAATTATTTTCATCTATTCCGTACTACAAACAACTGTGCCCCTGCGTTCTTGTAGATTATTCACCCTGAAGTCGATTCTTTGCGATGTTTTTAATGTGTCAAGTGCTAACTTTTCTGCTCTTTTTCACTATTGGCTTCTTGTACTTTTTCTATACACATATTTTTGTACTGGTATGTAGGGGTGCAAACTGTCTTAGCAGTTTTGGATTAGTCAGATTTTGAACCATCTGAAGTCTGTCACCTTTGTATACCAGTAAGAAGGCTATATGTGTAGATATATATATAGCTATATATATTTATATGCAGCTAGTGCAGTTTGCTATGTGTTGATAACCATTGTATTATTTATTTCAGGCTCAAGAGCTCTTGAAGAAATTGGGTGTAAAAAATGATACTAAGGTAAGCTGCTTGATAAAGCATCATTCTAGATATCTACCTACCTACCTACATATAATTTGTCATCATCTGCATAAATCAGCGAGTGGATTGCAGTATCTTAATAGCTAGGTAGCTATATTTTTAGTGTGGGCTATCTGGGGAACTGTGAATTAGGTAGTAGCAAGTGCGGTCATGATCAAGAAAAAAAAAAAAGAAACTTTCCTTCAGCATAGCAGAAAAGACCCATGTTGAAATTATTTTTGTTGTTCCTACAAATATAAAGTGGAGAAGTTTGTGTTCACGAAGTTGCCATGACAGCCCTAATAGCTGTCATAGGTCTTGCAGTTCTTGTAGCTACCTATGGCAATAGCTCAAAGAAGCCGGGGTGTTAGTCCCGGTGTCTCTTTGGGAATGGGCCTTTTGGTTCGTCTACTGCCGCCTATCTAATCTAATCTACCTGTGCAGTAGGGGTAAAAATGAGTATCACTTCTCTCACTCTGGATGATGCTACTTGTAGCACTAATTTTTCATATACAGTACATAATTCCATTGAAACTGTAAGTGGTAGGATGTGTAACGGAGGACGAGGGGGTCGTCTTGGTGCTACTGGGGCTGTTATTGTATCATCTTGAATACCTATACTAGTTAAGTATTCAAACTACAAGGCACCTGCTGAAACATGAGCCACAAGTGATGCCAATCCACGATCATGCAGGTATAGCTTGTGTGTGAGCTTAACGTCTATTATTGTCAAGGTATTAGCTATATTTGATTAGCTATTTACTGTAAAGTAAGTGACACTTATTGTTTTCATGTTTGATCTTTTGCAGCTGACAGAGTATGAGTACATAATAGCGAGCCAACTGGTAGTTGGTCAGAACCTCGATGTCGGCTGGAGAGATGTGGCTGGGCTGCAGCCACTCATCAAGGAACTGCGGCAAACTGTAATTTTACCTGTGCAGATGAGCAGTAGACACAAAAGCAAGCTAATAAAACCTCCTAAAGGTTTGTTGTAATACTTTGTGGCGTTTTATTGCTTTATAACTTTATGTATAATTGTTGCAAAATGCAAATATTCTTGTTTTATACATATACTTTGCATATGTGATGTTACAGGGTTTCAGGGTGTATCATAATGCTACTGTATACTTATCTGAAAAACTAGTTGACGTACGATTAGGGAAACTTGAAATAGGTGCATGTGGTACCTTAGCTAGGTATACTTATCATTCAAGTGCTTGTTATCTTCCAGAAGGTACTTTGGGTTGGCATGGTAGAATGGGCCATACTTGAAGTAGAGGTGGCTGATGCCGATACTTTGGCAATAACGATAGTTTTTTTCATAAAAATTGCTAGCAACTTCGGAACAAATGGTTACGAAATGAATGTGAATATTTTGTTGACTATAAGTTAATTTTGAAGTAACTACACGATATACATGAACGTCTCGAAAATGCACGTGGTTATATTAGCCGACACAGCACTTCAGGACTTCGTAGACTCAATGTGGTATTTCGTAAGAAAAGGGAAGGCACCCACTGTGACTGTAGGAATCGCTCACTCCTAGCAAAATAATCTACATAGTCTGGTCTAGTTAGCCTAGTCCTAGTTGTTTTATTTCTGACTTTGACCACTTGTAAGGTTTCAGGTAGTCTAATAATGAAAGTAGCTGTGTAGCCAAAAATTTAACCATGTTGAGTTTACTATTGCGCTGACATTCGTTGACACCAGGAGATCAAGATGAGAAGATTTTGTGAGCATATAGTTATCCCAAAGTGCAATTATTTGCCTTTGCGCCTTTGAATGGAGTTTGACATTAGCTACTGTCACACAAATTTTTCATGAGATTTCCGAAAGCTCGAGATTGGAATTTTGGCTGTCTGAAGCCTTATTGGCCTGTTACTGTAACGCTCTCTCAGGAGCACACAATGGGCTGCAGGCCACAGGGTTAAGTTAGTTGACTTTGCCCATCCTATGTTAGGCTATGTGGTGACGTTCCTCCAAAAAAAGGACCCTCATACGTTACCGTAGCCTCAGTTAGTCCTTCAGGACGTAGTTGCTTCTTGACTACATCACTTGCTTCTATTTTTATCCCGTACTGAAGCTGCTTCTAATCTTCCTTTTTCTTTTCAATTTGTGGTTCCCACGTATGTTGATCTTCTGTGTCGGAAACCTAGTGCATGGGTTCCACATTTTTCTCGACATACCTACTACATGTTCCTTCCTTTCGTGGGGCGATGCAGCCGTTGTTGGCATGTGCGTTGTGCTAAAATTTCAAAATAATAAAAATAATGCCACTAAACCTTGCAGTGCGATCGCAAACGCCAAATCAAAAGCTTCTGTTTGAAGTTCCAGACTAGTTGCAGCTAATGAGGTTAGTTCATTTTGGTGAGGGCGACACGTGCCAATAAATAACACCTGTAATACCTGAAAAACGATCATGAGTGGTAGCGAATGCCATTTTACTTCCCACAGCAAAGTTCCAGCCAAGTTTAGCTTCGCTTACTGGATTAGTTTATTTCGTTGGATGTGAGCCAATCGAGAACAACTAACTTCGTTAAAAAATTGCAAAACCTATGCACTGAACAACACCCAAGGAAGGAGCAAATCGGACCAAAGGAGGAAGAGCAGAACTGCGATCATTAGCTACTAGAAGTAAGCGCGGCTCCCACGATAATCCATTGGATGCGATTGCAAGTTCTGGAAAGCGAAGCCTCGTCAGAACACTGATAGAATGACGTATATATGCAAAATTTTGGGGATAGTCCAAGCTGCCATTTGACAGAGATTTGCTGGTAAACAGCGCGGAATTTTCTAACACACCGTCTGTAATGTCAAAGTCGGGATTAAATTCACTCTCGAAGTCGCCCCAGCGTATTTTTGGGATCCACTGATTGTAAAGTAAATGAGTTTCATCAAATTTACTTTCGTTCGGCTGTTAACTCGTACCCACGACAGTGATGGTTTGTGAACGGAGCTAGATGTTATCTCACCATCAAACCGCACCCTCGTGGGAGTGTAGAGCAGCAAAATTAGCGCAGAATATTCGTACGTTTACAAGAGTTTTCTCAGTGTTTGACTATCGTGTGAGGCCGCCTTAAGAAAAAAAGGATGGACAGTGGGGAAAAGGAGCACAGGCATCTGGAAAATATAAAATAATGATAGAAATAGTAACTGGTATATCAGCTATAAAATACCCTTGAAGTCGCGAATCTCGGTCGCATACGATGTATGAACCCTGCTATCCTACCCCTACAGCCTACGACGCGCCTTATAGTACTATCAAATATGTACCGTACTTTCTAGCTTCTGCTCATTTATCAACAGTTAGTACAGCTATAGTATCTTCAGGATAAAACAAAATTAAAGGAGGCAAAGTTTGGATTTTCGAAAAACTCCTGTTTATGTTTGCGCCGCATTTCCATCATCGGCCAAAGTCAACACAGAGGTCAACGGCCGGTGCTTGTATTATACCTACATTGAAGAGCTCATTTTGTGAAATTTTCAGGTCCTGCAAAAAGCATATGTTTACTGAGTACCTAATATTTCCCTTGACAATTTGCATTAAGCGAAACAAAATGAATACATTCAATTATTTAAATAATTGGAGCTATTAGCTAGCTTCTGTCTGCACGTTAACGAACTTTGTCATGCCCATGGAATTTAAACTTATTTCATTTTGCTAAAATGAATGGCATTGCCACTTTTCACCCGTTCTTGGCCGATACAGATACCACAAAAAAAAAACTGAAACATCTGGTACCTATACCGAGAGTATCGGTACATCTCCGTGTCCTAAAGGTTGGTTTCGCATTCCTAAGGTAACTAGCTCATAGGTTACCGTAGTAAGGACTTGGAGACTCCTTGCTTTCATGCCAACTTTGCTTCCTTTCTGTTTAAAATCCTTGTAGTGATTCTTTTCCCTCGTCTCTCTTGACGTCTCCTACACTTGTGTGTTGATCAGGTGTGGGAGCACCCATATGCATGGGTTTCACATTATGTCGATGTACTATATGTCTCTTTCCTTTCGCAAGGTGTATACATGGTGCTAAATTTCCTAAAAAGTGCTAAAATGGGCAAGGTGCTATAAAAGTGCCGAAATCAAGTGAAAAGTGCTAAAAAATGCATTTTGCTTGTTTCATGTATCATTGGTAGTCATTTTTGGGGTCGTTCATTCAGAATAATTGCTCTAATGTGATCAATTTATATTGAGAAAGAAAAATATGTAATGAAATATGTAGCTGTGTATCGAATTCTAGTTACCTACATGGGATGGTAGTACTTAGTAGTACTTAGCATGCATGCCTTTGGCTTTAAAAAACCTTGTATTATAGCTATAGCTACTCGTATATCTCATAAATTATAACAAGAAAAGTGCTAATATTTTCTCTCTAGGGGTGCTAAAAAGTGCTAAAATAGAAAATGAACGATCTAATAGACTCTTTTTTTTTTCGTTTTCGAAGCAGTGTTGTGTGACGTCTTGGTAGGCGTATGCTAATGTACAGTCTGACCTAATCTGCTCATAATGTTTCGTCATCTACTGTCTTCAGGAATGTGCACGTATTACCAAAAGAATTGGTAGTCACTTGTTGCTGAGGATTCCGCCAGATCTGTCAGGGCAAGAGACTACCTATATCTTGCATTCGATAGTTAAAAAGTTGTTGCAGTTTCAGAAGATGGCATCAGTAGCATGATTGTATTGAAGCATTAATGTTGCTTGCTTCCTGCTTCAGGTGTGCTGCTACACGGGCCCCCCGGCTGTGGCAAGACTCTGTTAGCCAAAGCCGTGGCCAAAGAGGCAGGGTGTCGCTTCATCAACCTCGATGTGTCGTCTCTGACGGACAAGTGGTATGGCGAGTCCCCCAAGCTTGCCTCTGCCGTCTTCACTCTAGCCACCAAAATACAGCCTTGCATTATATTCATCGATGAAGTTGGTTAGTGTTGTGGATAAGATGGACCTGTAGCTACCTGTACTTTCTTAGTGAAATTGCGAGTTGAGCTAAAAATAATGTGTGGTACTTTGTGCAGCTTAAATTGCTACATGTCAATCTTTAAGCTTAGTATGATCTAGGTGGCGTTCTCAGTTTGGTTTAGAAAGCTACTAGCTACTACCGGTATACCTATGCGTATATATAGTGGGTGGCTATATTGACGTCTGTTGTATGTACAGATACTGATTTACGTGTGTTGCATTTCATCTAAAATTGATTTACATTTTTACTTTTGCCAGAGCTGCGTGTATGTTCGTTAGAGCAATGCCACACGGCCTGCAGGCCCTGCTCACTGTTGCTCTCGTCTACTTCACAGATTCATTCTTACGAGTGCGTGCGACGGGGGACCATGAAGCCACAGCCATGATGAAGGCGCAGGTGCTGCAGCAGTGGGATGGGCTCAACACCGACCATGATGCCATTGTTATTGTTATGGCCGCTACCAACAGACCCCGAGATGTTGACAGGGCCATCCTTCGGAGGTTACCTGCAGCCTTCCATGTCCAGCTGCCCGTATGTATCTTTGCTTGTATTGCAGTAAGTGCGCTGAATGTAGTTAGTTTGGAGTGCAGTTACAGCAGAGACCATGCGCATGGCGTCTCCTCTTCAATATATATTATGTAAATAGACTTATCCCTTGTTATGGTCTATCATCCTCTAAATTATGACGGGTGTTATTAAGTACAGAAGAATGCTGAAAAATTTTGAAATTGCCCAGCCTCCTACCTTACTGTGCCCCAGAGTTTACCAAATTGTCATTCATTATAGTAAAACGTCCAACTGACTTGTCGTAAATTTTACCATTTCAGAGCAGTAGCTTCAACTGATTTATTTTCCGTGTTGTCGTAGTTTTGTAACATGCTAATGATCAGGGTAATGTTATAAGAGTAAAAATTCACTCACATGTGTGTCCAGTTTTATTTATTGGCTGTGCGGCCAGTGAGTGATTGAGCTAACACTGTATATAGCGAGTGAATTAGCGACGGAAGATTTGGGGCTGCTGCGATATCGACCTTTAACGTCCACCCTGTTGGGTGCATACAAGCTAACATTCTATGCTGTTGCTTATGTTTTTACTTCTTCGCTGCAGGGATTAGAACAGCGAGAGGAAATTCTGAGGTTAATAATGCGCTCTGAAGCCATGGCGCCTTGCGTGGACTTGGCTGCAGTTGCAATCAAAACGGACACTTTCTCAGGCTCCGACCTACGGGAGCTGTGCCGCAATGCTTCCGTGTACCGCCTCAGGGAGCTCATGTGAGTTGCTCATCTGTTGCCTGGGGCACAATTTTCGTCTGGACACAAGTTTTTTTGTGCATTCAAAAAGGTTACTTGAGCTATTGACGTCTACAATTAAACATTTGTTTGCCGCAGTAATTTGTAGTTCACCTCTTCTATGTCATGGCGGGGGGGGGGTCGTATCCCCAGAGGGGACTCTACAGTTTACTTTAGCCTCTGTTAAGCCTTTGAGACGTCCTTGCTTAGCGCCTATTTTCTTTCCTTCCACTTTCATGCTTCTACTGATCACTCAATGTTCTGTTTTCTTGTTCTTTCCCGACTTGCTGTGCCCACGCGCTTTGATTCTGTGTGGGTACACCCTTGTGTATGAATTTCACGTATCACTAGGCATATTAAATACCTACGGGTTTCTTCCTTTTTGTGAGGCGATGTAACCCTGTTTGGCCGGCGCGTCGTGCTTAAAAAATCAAGTATAATAAAATATGTCTCAGTACTATGTATTTTTATGTTGTCCTGAATTGAAGCCCTGCATGTCAACGAGTTAACAGGTTTGTTGAAAATGAACTTTTGATTCTAGCCTCACTTGATAATTAAAATTTAACCAGTGATGCTGGAGTAAAATACAGATGTGATATTGGTATCCTGCTGACTGTGGAATCACTGTGTGTGTGCTTGCAAGACGGGGCAGCTCGCCAGACTTAGGTATTTTGCTCTTTGAACATCACGCTTTTGATCGTCTTCCCGTCCTGAACGCCGTTCACCCGCAACACGTTTTGAACATTTTAGCAGATCGCCCGCAGCACCTCTCTCTCCAAACTTCATTATCTTGAGTGTGTTATTAAAACTTGTTTGCTGCACATTTGGATACCCACTTTATCGAGAATTGCTAGCAATCCTGCCTATAAAGTTTTTGTCTCGGGATCGATACTGTAATGCGTCAGATGTGTGGGTACGAGTTCTTCTCGCTTGATCTCATGTCAGTAGGGAATGGGACATATCGTATAACTTACAACCAGAGGTACCTGTGACTCAGCCACGAGACTGAAAATGGCGGAAGTCGCAGATTTCCGACCCTTATTCTTTCGCGTCAGAGCCGCACATGCCCACCACTGTGTAGCCTATCATTCCTTTCTGTCGATAGGCAGCGTGCTCGTTCAAGGATCGAGCTCTTACGTCAGCAGTCACGCTACTACAGCATAATGTGCCTACCTAAATTTCCCTCTACCTAACCACCTCTTTATTGTTGCAGATCTGAGAACGACAGCGACTCTGAGTTCTATGCTGCCAGTGAAACTCTGGATGGTGACGACAGCGCCAGTATAAGTGATGCGGAACTGCGTCCAGTCTCCATGCATGACTTTGAAATGGTAAGTTCTTTTATTAAGCTTTGCTGTTCGGTAGACTTTGTGTTGCAGCTTTCCATGCGCTCAGCAGAAGCTGTTGAGAGGACAGCAGGTCCTAGCCATAGGGCCATGTCTGCTAGATGTTGGTTTTAGACTAAATTCTTTTTCTCTCTATAATCACCTTACTTCCTTCGGATATTCTAATTCTGCCAAAATGTCTCTTTTCTATCTGCACCTTTTATTTTGTATTTAGTTAATTGTTGTTGTGGAATACAGTACGGTAGCCTACCTAGGACTGTTGCGATGCCGTCCTTCTCTCAGCCGCGAGGAAACAGCCCTCAGTGTTGTAGTTGTTTCGACTTGTTCCCATGCGCAATGATTTTTATGGCTTGCATTTTCCAATATTCTAGCACAGTTTGTTTTCCATTCTTGACATTTTCTTTTATGCTGGGAACTTAATACTAATTAGTGTGCCTGTAGGGCAAATCCAGTGTTGCATAGCTCCTCGGAGCTAAGATATGCGCCATCTGGAGCTGAATATGGCAATGCAGTGATAATTTCTCCCACCACCACAGGCGCTAAATGCCATGCGTCGGTCCCGGGTGCTGGACGTGAGTGCTGCTGAGCTGCTCAAGATCGATCTGGACTGAGGCTAGGCCTGAGTAGTTTATATTTTGCTTTTGTTTTGTTTCATGTCCTGTGCTTATTTTTGTATCCTGTTATATTTTGTGCGTGTACATAATAGCAACTGTTATATTGTGCGAGGTGGTTGTACTGAAAGCCTCCACTGCAAAACTGCAAAGCGTCATATATATATGATCAAGTATACACCGAGTGTTTTCAAGTTTGCATTCGTCTCTCTTTTTTTTTCTATTTGGCGTGGATAACCTTTCGCAGGTATAGGGCCAGCGCCTAGGCTCGTGTATGTACTGTTGGTGGGAGACAATAACTCTCGTTTAGCAATGTTTCTATGAATTAAATCACGTCCGAGTTACCTGGGGCAGATATAATCACTCTACGTCGCATTTAGTAATGAGAGATATCTGCTTGTTGTGTTAGGTGTAGCAGTTGTTGGTATCCTCACGGTGCCTCATCACCCCCTCGGTCATCCTTTAGGCCAGTGTTGTCCAAATTAGGGTCCATGTACCCCTGGGGTACGCAACGTAGTTCATGAGGGTGCGCGAACAAACGGGAAACACACAACCGAAACCAAGCAATGTTTAAGCATTTCGTTTTAAATCATCATTTTTATTTGTCTAATAAATTTGAATTTGATGACCAACACTCCTGCACACCAGTTTTTTCATAATTAATATACTATTTACATGATTATCCTTAACAAAACGAGTTTGGTCAGCCATGGTGAGTGGGGAGGGGGTACATATCAGTAGGAGAAGGTAATAAATGGTACAATAGCAAAAATGTATGGACAACACTGCTGTAGACCCACTCCTAGCTGCACGCTGTAGACCGTCTGCACTGTCGGGCCTGTGATAGCTCTTCATTGCTTTTTGTTGTTGTGGGTTGCGTTGTAACGATGTTAATGAAGAAACTCGAGATATCTCGCTTGTTTTCTCAATAGAAAGAATGAGCGCTACTCTGGAGTTGTCTACTGTTGCTGTAGCTCGTAGCTAAGGCTGCTGCCGCTCTCAGTTGTGTCATGTGGACTTATTGTGTCGTCGACTAAGTATGAGTTTCAGGTGATTAAGTTGAGAATTGGCTCCAGTTTGGTGTGAAATTTTCGAATAGAAAAGTTCTGTTCAGGGCGTGATTAGGAAGCCCAGCTCTGGGGAGTAGAGTTGTATTTCAAATCCGATACGTTCAGTAGCTGCAATGTTCTGTGTGTTTGTGTGTGGGGTGTCTGATATACCTATGTATATATATTTGGGTAAATAATATGTATCTACAGTTGTTGTTTTATGCTGTTCTTACGGAAGTACTCCTTGTTCTCCTCAGAAAGCCTATGACAGAGTTCAATTTCTATTAGAACGCCTCGTGGCGTAAGACCATCACCCACGGTAGGGGCAAATTTCAGGGCCGTCACTTTTAATGGCCAGCTTACTCTAGAGTTTTGGAATTTTTCACGTCTAGGTCAACCCACCAGACTCCCTGCAAAAAATTATGAACCTAGCTCGACTACTGCTCCCTCTTTTTGGTTGGACAGACAAACAAATATAATAATATTTTTACTATAAATCTTCAACGAAAACAGTATCACCGCTTTTCGCTTAGCCCGCAGGTGATAACAAAAACCCTGAGATTCATTACCTCCGCCG
>LQNS02278183.1:12570936-12597554 GCA_001587735.2 Parhyale hawaiensis | reverse complement strand
TCCTACGTTTGTTATAGTTTACTGAACATATCAACAAGAAATATATACATTACATAAATATAACGACATAACCAACACTATAGCGCTAATGACAATAACTATGGTAGTGATATGATGGTGGAAGGGATGCTTACATATAAAACAAATACAGTACTCACTAGCAGGACTCTATGCCATGAACTTTAGGAATCTACAAGGGCAGCTCGAGTGCCTCCCAGCGCTGCATATGGTCGAGTTTACCTTCCCCAACTCAATAAATGTTTAGAAGAAATCCGCATATCAATAATCTTTAGAGGAAATTTAGGCCAAAATACCAAAGTTACGTCACACTGAGACTCTGACAAAATACAGTCAAACCAGCCAGGGACAAAACGCTGCTGCCAGAGGCACGATACTTGCGCGGGTTGTCGCTGCAGTCAAAAAAGGGCACAGTTTTGCCAAGTTTTCAACGGTCTCTTCCTCCGGACACAAAGGTTTCGAGCTGACCGCAAAGGGCAGAGCAATAGAACAGAATATGGCTTCTCAATATAGAGGAAAAGCACTGATGGAAATATCAAGAACGTTTACAGCGGGCGATAGAGCGAGGGATTGTTGGTCTTACATAACCTAACCTCGTCACTCAGGCCAATATGCTCCGCTTGCGAGTGCAAGCAGAGAGAAATCCGCGTTGCGATGCCAACACAGCCTCGGTAAAGTAGGGTTAATTCATGATCTAATTTTGCCTTTGTTTTGGGAAAAGCATCATTTGTAAACGTATGCATTGTATGATACGTTATGAGAGAAAAGGGTAAATGCGGCGTAGAACAAGCAATAGCACAATGGCGGTTACACAAAACATATGTAAGATTGCATCGTTACAGCTGATCATTAGATGATTTAGTGAACAAACTAACTTGTAAGCCCATAAAGCTGATGTGAACTATACGCATGATATACCAGCGGCCGGAATTTCGAGGAATGTGGAGATAATTCAGAGCGGGCTCTCTCTTTGGGTGTCAGCTGCGACCCAACGAACATCGTGACTCTGCAACCGAGGGGTGGCGTGAATAGCGTATTCTGGATCTCATCCGAAGACGCTCAGGATAAGGTAAAATTCTCAAAGCCTAACGAGCACGCGAGTATGCATGCACCGGTTCCAGGCGCATCGGCACAGTAAGTCGGAAAGCAAGAGGATAAAAGGGCCATTGGTAGGCGTACGTACAGGGAGGGTCTAACACAACAAATGCTTCATTTGGAACACAGCAGCGAGGGGAGGCATACGGGTTGCATGTATCTATACACTTATCAAAATATATAGCTAACTAATACCTACAGTCATGAGTATTCTGACAGGGCACTGGTGTTACACAACACTGGTAACAAAGGTAACAGTAGAGAGACTTAAAAGTTACTATAGTACACGAGCTGCGGGGCGAAACGGTAGTGAAGAGAAGTGCTCGAACACTTCCAAATATATATATATGCACACATCAGCTCTTAAGCGGACGAAAGAAAAAAGGATCTCGTACGAATATCATTGCGGAAGTAACTACATATGGTTATAAGTCCGGTAAAGGGTTAATACCTTCGAAAAAATCTAAAGATTTCGCTGGTCAAAATATCGTTCGGTTCCTGGAGATAAGAAACTTCAAGCGCTAGTTTTTATCTTTTCGATCTTCATTCACAAGCAACGGACACACACGTCACCGTGAGAATGGAGCGAGATCATGAAGAGATTCTTTTCCTTTTTAGGCGTTCCATTTTCAATATCCAAACAGAAAAAACTTCCTGGCCAAGCACATACAAAAATCAGAAGTTTGACAATGGCAAGCAATACGATCGTATAAGGAAAAAATAATTTTTTGATAATTCATATTGATGTGAAACTTTCTTTCTCACCAAGGAGGAATATAGAGAATAAAGAGAGAAAACACAAAATTAAACAGGACCAAGGACCCACAACGTTCTGGAGGCTGTGAACTATAAGCTATACGCGTCGTTCCCCAAGAACTGTACGGTGACTTTCTTCTGCTCGGTAGTAACTTTAGTTTAGTGAAGAACCTGTATAGACTAGAGACGGGGACACAAGAAGTCAGACTACGCATACTGTAAACAATATTGTATTTGTGATTTATTAATCATTACTTTTAGCGTTGCTCAATTTCACAAGTGCTTGAATTATGTTCTAACACTGGAGTAATAAATAATAAACGTAAAAGTAAATGTAGTAAAATACGGAAAGAAACAAAATGCTGATTGTACAGCTCATAGCTTTTTTACCCTCTCAGTATTGCTTTTGCAGTTTGAATATACAGCGGCTGGAAATCGTTGCGAACATGTAGATGAGCGCAACACTCCATGTGTTGAACTACAACAGCTGGAGTGGTTATGTCCAGTGGAATGACACATACAGTATTCACAAAAAATCGAACAGTTACACGCACTGTAGAATTAGAACTGAGTCGATGCGGCGCTAAGGGAAGAAAGCATTGCTATCTACATGCAGAATAATCAACGAAAGGAACATAGTAATGGTCATACATACAAAGTACAACAGTCAAAGGGCATGTGAACCGTACAGCATAATGGCCTGCTCTAAAAAGTGTAAAAAATGTTAGTTGCACGGTTTTACGTGCATTTAGTAATACTGCGAGTGATATTTTTTTTAAGATGCCAACGCATCAGGGCTGATTGACAGTGATGTTAACGACTAAGCGAACTAATACTTGAAATGCGCATGAAGAGTTCCAAACGTGACTTTTTTTCAAAATTTCATCTAATGATGAATCAGCATAGAGTAACTAGAATAAATGCCAGCACAAGTCACTGGTATTCAAGTAAAAAGTTTTCTATAGCTGTATAACGCAATTAGCGAAACACGTGGGATATCGAACGGTAGACGCGACGACAAGAGCGATAATAGCTAAATGCCCGCACTCCCCTCATGGGTTCGTCACTGCAGCGAGACAAAACAAAGAGTAACGGCCTATCTACTCACTGTTAACTTCAGTGTAGCGTCCATCTTTTCACAATATAAATCAGTTCAAAGTTACACTCGTATAACACAACTAAAGTTCAATACCGGTAATACAAAATGGAACCCTTTAATGTTCTGTATTAAAGCAGTGTGGAAATCAAGAAATATGGTTGAAAACATAATGCTAGGTGAGCAGCCGAGTAGAGACAGATCGGATACGCAAAGGTGTTCGAACACGGTGAAACAGATGTTCATACTAGCATAACAATTATTAAGGTCATTTCTTCGGTCATGACGGTGTTTCGACTTCACTACCTGATCTTCCTGGTCTTCTGCTTTCTAAATGGCAAAGTCACCGTTCGGATGTCACAGTAATTCCTTATTTAAAAAAATTACAAATCGATGAAATTTAAGAACCTTGAAATGTTCAAAACTGAATTATTGTCTTAATTGTGTAGTAGGACTGTCATGTTACGTGTGAACAAGTACGTATACCAGGCTACATGTTACAGAAGCTCTATAACCTTTCGCTTGATTCTCAATCATGTTTTAAAACACAACAATGAGCTGATATGCACAAGAGGCTTAGCAACGCATTACGTGGTCTAAGACTTTAAGACTCTTAGCAGATCTCTAATAAAACTGAAGAAACAACAGGATCCTTCGAGTTAGGAACGACAACCGCACATAATATTGAAAGAGAAAGGAATATTAACGAGCTCGGTACTTTCGGTCTGAGAATACGCAGTGTTGATCCAGTCCCAGCCATCGACAAAAGTCGAAAAGTGAATATTGAGGTTAATGGCATCTCTGTGGTTGATGTTCTTCTTGGTTATGCATGCCTTTTCAAGTCTGTTAGACACTACACGGTGCTCCAAAAAAATGCGTATATCGTATCAAGTAATATGGGAACTCAGTGTAGTAAACTTCCAGCGCAGGGGCATATAATAATATGTATGTCGAGAAACTAGAATTTTACTTATGGAAACGAAGAGAAAAAACGTTAAAATAGATGTAGAGAACCATAAAACAAGACATCAGTTGCTCCATGTAGTCGTTTCAGGGGATGGATTCATTGTCTTACGGAGAGTTTCACGACAAGTTGTAGAAAGAAGCTAATAAGTTACATGTGATACAAAAATATAACAGCGTTGCACAACATATAAGCGAAAAAGATACACCACACGGAAATGTACGAGTGCGTAACACACAGTGGATTAAGTTTGATGTAAGGCGACAACAGAGATGCATATTATACATACAATTTCAATAATTAGCGAGCAATATGAGGGATATTCGCGATAAAAATTCGAGGTTTTGGATGAGGAGAGAAAATCGAGGAAGACCAGCCTCGGTGATGAGAAGCAGCTGCGTACCACAAATTCTTCAACTGCGCACTTGAAAATAAAACTTGAAATTGTCATTCATTATGAAAACAAATTATGACAGTGCATGACACAGTAGACTAGAAGACCGTCAAGCATACCAAGTGAGAAGCTAAAATTTCATTACCTCGATGCACTAATGCCAACAACACATATTGTAAGAAATTTTTATGCCTTGTTTAATTAACCCTCCCTAAACACACACACAGCTACGGTGTTTCAAGAGAGGAAAAAGCAAGGACAGAATCGTGTTATATATGCTCGAGGGTGTTCCCACACAGGAGGAAACAGCACGGGAACAAGTTAGACAAGAATAAGAAAAGCAGAAGAAAGAGTCATCTGTAACGGTATCAAAACGAAAGGAAGCAGTGTGAGCACAAAAGACAGACGTCCCGAAGGCCTAAGCTAAAGGGCAAAGTAACCTACGGCAACCTCCCTAGGGGTACTTCCCTCCTCAACTAACGTATTATTCCGAGAGTACCTACTATTTATAATATTGAGTCAATTTTTTCAAGCCTCCATTACGACTACAACTTTAGGCGACTTACAGAGGAAGAAAGAAGAGACGTAAAGCATTTTAGCATTTCGATTAAACGTGGAACCCAGCCAGGTACGAGCGTGTTCTTGGACAGGATCAACGCGCATGGGAACAGCAAGTCGGGAAAGAAGAAGAAAAACAAAAGAAAGAACCGTTAGCAGGGGTATACAAACGGAACCCAACTAACCTGACCCTATGGCCCATCCTACGCCCCCCCCCCTCCTGAGGAGGAAAGAGTTAAGCATTAGCAGAACTTTAGAAACAGAAAAGAAAGAATGAAAGAAACCTCATTCGCTGTCCCACAGAGGCATCTTTGCTAACACAATTTCACTGCATATCAGGCGCAAAGCAAGTTTTCTCCCATTGGTAGCCAAATTATTAGCCTGTCACCGCTAGTTGAGATAAATAAAATAACATAAAACTATGGAATAAGAATTTAAATAAAGAATTCAGAGCACACGAGATGGACTCCTCACACCCCAAGACCTTGCTAAATGCTTCACGAGCGTTGCACCCGATGCGACGACCCCAATTCCAAGATTCACGGTGTCGGGTGGTCGAAGTCTCGCTGGCCGACTAACTGAAGCATAAGAAGGCGTCTCTTCTTGCTCCGAAGATCAGAGCTGTGCGCTGTCAAAAGATCTTCTCTAAACGCCCCCGGGAAGAAAGACAATGGGATGAGAGCCACGCTGGAAATAGAGCGAAAAGTGCTGGCCTTTGATGATGTTGACGTCACAAAGAAGAGGTAAGAATGAAAGTGAAAATTAATTTAATTAGGGAGAGCTTCATATAAAACGAAAAATTTAATGAATTATTTAAAAACGACGTATTCCGTAGTCAAGAGGAAGAGAATCATAATATGGTTGCTACTGTTTATAGTGATATCACTGTATGAATTACGTTCCTTAAAACAAGTCAAACTTTCGGATTCAGTAAAGAACGCAGCCAAGGAACCGAGAAATATGCAATTGACAAGCAATGTTCGAAATCACAGAGAGAATATAGAAGAAAATTCCAGTGAAACGCGAAGTAAAATTACGAAAAAGGCTAAAACTGCCGTTCAGAACTGACAACACGTACCAGACACATCCGCAGATCGAGTGCAGACAGCAACATCGTCCATGTGATTCGGACGCTACATGAGCGCCGCCATTATCATAATACGCCGCAAAATGCGGCAGTCAACGACTCCTCTGACTGTTCCATTTCGGCTCAAATTAAAGTCATCCGTCATCCAGGGATAAAATTTGGAAGTTATGAATATTTGAAGCAACAAGAGAAATGCAGAGGGAGGCTGGGGCTGACTGACACCTCCCACATTTGCATGAGCTGCTCACGGGCGACGTACGGGCCGTCACGGCTGAAAGGGACGACGGCTCAATATCGTGCCGTCGTCCTCGCTCCCCCTCCCCCCCAGACGGGGCTAGTTGAGAGGCAAATAATGCTCTCCGACCCACTTTCTCAGAAGTGGAAGGAAGATAACAGCTTTTTTGCCCTTAAAACCTAGGCATTGAAATTGGCTATGTCCGGCATAAGCAATGAGCCGTGATGTAAATTATAGTTGGTTTGTGGGTGGAAGGTCACCACTGAAATTTCATGTCTCACCGATATTTTAATGGACGATTTCAGGGCGTTTTGCAAAACCCAAATCCACTGTCGCGCTTTAAACATATCGTTTCAAAAAGACTGATCCGTCAAGGATAAATTAAAACGGCGATTCTTCAAATAATATTGATGATAAACCACGCAGTGAAGGATTAAGAATATTTTACACATTTTACCTTGTTACATTTAAATTAAAATAAATGTCACTTTCAACAGCACTTTTTGAAGCGCGATCAAAGAGTCCCCGTGGGTGCTACAGGGCTCATAGATGATGCTTCATTTTGGGACGACTTGTAATTATATGCGATTAGTGCTAAGGGTGCAGCGAATGGGAGAATGGCTCGAGTGCGCTCTCTGATGATGCTGGAGATCCTTACACAAAGTAACCCGAGGACGAGGGGGCTGCGGGGGTGTGGAGAAGAGATAAATATTTTGGACAGACGTGCCGGGTGGTTCTGTGCCTTCAAGGGGGCGGGGGCTGGAGGGAAGTGCGGCTGTGAGGTTCCGGACTTTTGAGGAAGAAAGGAGGAGGCAAATAAGGCTTTCTGACGGCGACAGATGGTTGAGAAGAGGCTGATGTTACAAGGTCCTGAGCTCCGGGACTGTGAATTATGCACCTGTTGCATCACAGCAGCACTGGGCTTATGGGCGAAATGACTATGACAAGTAGGAAAGCCTAGTCTGAACAGTTGTAGCTGCTGCAAAGCGGGCTGTCAAGCGTAGTGTGATGACACGTGGTACCGTGCAAGCTGAAGCAACGGGCACTGCTGATGTGTACACAACTCTCTCAGGTTGGATAATAAAACGAGTGGCGTTGACATTTTCGTGCCTGTTAGTCGTATGAACCTTCCGGCTCCGACGACATAGCTCTGACGATCAATGGTAGACTGCAGCAGTGCACTCTTCTGGAGCCTAGCGGGCACATATACTGCAGCGCGAACGAGCGCTCTTCCTACGAGAAGTGGGGGATAGTTTGGGCATGAAAAATTAAGACTTTGAACTGCCTCGCACTGAACACGGTTAAGTTTAAAAAAACGCGATTCTTAGGAAATCTGCTAATGGGTCCGGTCCTAGGAAATCTGCTAATGGGTCCGGTCCTAGGACACTTGCTAATGGGTCCGGTCCTAGGAAACCTGCTAATGGGTCCGGTCCTAGGAAATCTGCTAATTGGTCCGGTCCTAGGAAATCTGCTAATGGGTCCGGCGCTAGGAAACCTGCTAATGGGTCCGGTCCTAGGAAACTTGCTAATGGGTCCGGTCCTAGGAAACCTGCTAATGGGTCCGGTCCTAGGAAACCTGCTAATGGGTCCGTTCCTAGGAAACCTGCTAATGGGTCCGGTCCTAGGAAACCTGCTAATGGGTCCGGTCCTAGGAAACCTGCTAATGGGTCCGGTCCTAGGAAACCTGNATGTGGTCCTAGGAAACATACAAATGGATGTGGTCCTAGGAAACATACAAATGGATGTGATCCTAAGAAACATACAAATGGATGTGGTCCTAGGAAACATACAAATGGATGTGGTCCTAGGAAACATACAAATGGATGTGGTCCCATGAAACATACAAATGGATGTGGTCCCAGGAAACCAGCTAATGGGTCCGTTCTTAGGAAACCTGCTAACGGCGGATCCGGTCCTAGGAAATTTGCTAATGGGTTCTGTAGAGGGCTAATATCCCAATACCAAATTAGACATGTTTCTCGTACGAAAAACATTTCTGATTTTCATTTTGACAACCGAAGATAGATTTATCGGGTCACAGCGTTTAGACTCTAAAGCTTACAGTACTCTTATACTGGCACGTTGCAGACTTGGACGCCTCGAGTTCTGACGACTTTAGACCAACTACGCACTGCAGTTTCGTAAGTGCTGCGCTCTCAACAGATCAGTATTGACGAACCTTAACTTTGAATGCATTTCTGACCTAAGCAACGGAATACACAAGTAAAAAATACGCACTTTTACTGTCACGGAGCAAAATGAAATACCTGACGCGTTGAGTCCCTCAGCTCGAGATGACACGAGGCGGGGAGGTCAGGGCAACTCCGAGGATCCGCGTTTTATACCAAACTTGGCGGGAGTCGTGAGTGAGGAGCGTGAGCTCGTGAGCCGGACCTCCGCATGGTTTTGTGAATGTCTCACGAAATGCGACCACGCATGGGATAACAGAGTTATGTACGTTAAGCCATAGCTTCCATTGTTACTAAACGGCACAGCCTTTAGAGAGAAGACGCCTTCATATAGACTGTCAAAACGAACAGAGGACAACCCCAATTGGGAAATTTTATGCCCGTAGCCGAACATTTTCAGATACTCTCTTATAGATTCCTGATTTTTGACAAAACAAAAAAAAAAAAAACAAAGAAGTGAGGAAAGAACTAATCAGAGACCGCGCCGAGCTCAAAATATGACTGAGTGAAGTGAGCTACAGCACGCTGAGCAAGAGTCGAAACTCCGGAACGTTTCAGTTTCTCGGCACAAACGTTTCCGCAATCGTGACTAGAACTTAACTCGTTTCAACGTTTCGAGATATTCGCCGCTGCGAATTTAACCTCATTGGAAATTACGAAAAACGTTCGAAACTGTGCAACAGCATCCCACCGGCTATCGCAAAAAAAAAATGCAGATTGCAATTAATATTTTTTCGCAGCTGGTGTAATACTGGGCGAGCCAATGCGAAGCCGTGTTTGCGAGAACGGTATTTGAAGGGGAGAGAGAAACATTTCGGTGTTTCGACTCGCGACTGCAGCGCCTTTCACGGTGTGACTCGATATACATCATGTAAGTATGCATTGATTGCTATTCAGTCTGGTCACATAGGATAGTTAAAGCCTCGCTTAATCAGCACTAAGCTGTTCTAAGAGAGGAAAGGAAAAGACATACGGTACGCCAAAATAAACGTGGAGCTCATGCACGAGGGGGTTCCCTTACAGGATTAAAGCGCATGGTCACAGCAAACCAGGAAAGAAGAGGAGGAACCTAATAAAGCACCATCGGTAGAAGCAGAAAACGGAAGGAAGCAAAGTGGGCATGAAAGACAGATGTCCCGAAGGCCTAGCTAAGGGTAAAGTAATCTACAGGGTCCTCCAGGGGCCGCTGCTCCCCATAACAGAGGATTGGCGAACCTAACTCTATGGCCCATCCTATCTCCTGAGAGGGTTTTCTCTTCATGATAACTTTGCGAGGTAAGTTACATAACAGTAGATAGCCTCCTACAACTGCGCAACTGAAGAATTAGCTGACGCTTTATGCCACTTCTTCCTATACTACACGCAGACGCGTGAATACCTAGTGACCTGACTTCGCGGACCGGCCAACGCTCGTCATTGAGAAGTGTGTTAACCTGAACGCAGCGCGGGTATTGGGAAGCCTTGACATTGCAGACACGTTTATGTGTGTCACGATGGCACACATAAGCGTGTCGCAGTTACAAAAACACATTAATGGGCGATGCGTTGAAACGCTTCTCATGCACTGCAGGAAACATCCTATGGCAACACGCAAACTAACACGACCACGATGGCAGTCGTTAAGCATATAGGTACTACAGTTTCCTTTACGTTCTAATAGAATATTATACAAAGCAAAACCGTTTACTTCTGAGCAAATAATTAGAAGATACCTACACTTCTACGAATCACCTTCCATAGTCTACGGGCACATGCTAGTTATGTTGAGGCCATCGATTAGGAATAAATCAAAAGAGCTAGCGCACTTTGTTCACGACTGTCGCACCTGCGCAACGACTAAGTTTGGAGTAGAATGACTGTAAGCAACATGTCTTCGTAAAACGGCGACTGTCTGAACATCGAGCATCCTTTTAGAAGGAAACGATTTTGTTACGACAATTCTCAGAACGTTATCCAATGAACTTCGCTCTATACGACAATATCATGTGAAAAAATATTTGCATTAGAGCACCACTATGGAGGGAATTGTAGAATTATAAACGTACATTTTGCAATTCAGCATTACGACAAAAACTTCCTCTGTCTTACTTGGAAAACTGACGCTAGAATAGTAGGTCTAAATGAGAAATACGCATTCTATTAATATCCAAATCTTTTTCTGAATCACAGATTAGCTAGGAAGATGAAGACCCAGGCAGCGGAAGAAATTATAATAATTTATAAAACGAACGTTCCGGCTGGTGATGGTACGACACCCAAAACGTTCATTAAAATTGAAATTTTTAGTGTCACTGTCCTGGTTTTCATCTCCCTACCATTTTTCCTTTCGCATTGTAAATGTGCATTAGAAATGATGTCGGGTTCTCTTGTCAGATGCCAGTTTAGGTGTTAATCGCTTCACAAGCAGGGCCGGTATGCGCTTTTGTAATAAACTATTGTTTCGCAGGTGTTTGCGCTTGCTTCCCCTTACCCAAAAACTTGGAACCCGAACAGCCGTTCTCCTCCTCCTCCCTACCCCCCCCCCCTCCCCCACGACACAGTTTGAGCCCGTAAAATGTCATTTCCAATACACAATCCAATGATAAAAGAGATTCAGCATTAACCCAAGCCACGTCTATAATAAGTTTTCACGATCACTCAGGGTAACCCACAAGTTAGAATTCTTGGTATCTTGGGAATCCCTGAAGTAATATAACTAAATGGAATTTTCTCTTTCGCTAAACAATTGATATTAAAGGTAGTTCTTGTAACAGCCTGCGGAGAATTGCCTGTCATTGGCCAAGAAATACCAACAACACTCACCTCTGTGCATTACGCATTTTACATCTGGTGTATTTTTCCAATTCTAGGAGCTGTCTGACGGAGCGGGCATCCACCTTATCAGGAAGCTTTAAGACGTTCCAGTGACACACTCGCTTGTTCATGAAAAGAAACTATCAGCGATACTAATCGAGTAGTAGTAGTTGCACGACACAAATTACCTACGTAACGATAAGCACTTTACTGCAGAGTCTGCTTATCTGGCACAGATAATTCTCTTACCTGATGAAATAATTTAAATTATCAACGAGCAAGAGGCTCCCAACAATAAGCGCGAAAAGAAATGTCTGAAGTGCAAATCTAAGTAAGCATTCATATTTGTAAACATATTGCATTGTCTGTACGCCATGTATAACTCGTCACGATTAGAATAGTTTCAATAGTCCACAAGCGCCGAGTTAGCGCTGCGTGAGATTTCACGCACTGCACCGCCTTCACTTTGGCTCAATACTTATAACACTGAAACCAACTTCGCAATAAACCTGTCACTTTTGCCCTATATTTTGCACACAATGCAGCCACTGTCATTATTCTATTGGCTTCAAGATTTGTTCGTCCCTACAAACTTCTAAGCATCACCATTAAAGCTCAACATTTTCTAAATTCTCAGTTCACTTCACTTTTTCTTGACCTTCCCTCCTAATTTGGATATTTTCTTCTTCTTGCAGATCATCTCGTAGAGAATCTCGAGCCCCTCCTCCAGCCCCTCTCCGATGATGGCGCAGGCGGGCTGCACGTGACACAGAGGGTGCGTGGTGCGGTCCGACAGACCGAGGGCCTTCTCCACCTGACACAAGCAACATGTATGCATTGTTAGTTCAATAGTTTAATCTTTATTTGGGACGAAGTTACTATGAAGCAGTTGTTACCATAGGTACTACCAGATTTGCAGCCCTTGGCTGTCACGTGGGTACCCGTACAGTCTCCTAGCATCCCGCAAACATGCACCGTAATATATGTAATTACCTCCGCCAAGGAGGTTATGTTTTCGTCGTGTTTGTCTGTCTGTCTCTTTGTCTGTCACCAGGATGACTCAAAAAGTTATAAACCGATTTGGATGAAATTTACAGGGATTGTTAGGTATGTTAGGAAGAACATATGATTAACTTTTGGTGAAGATATGTCCATCCGTTTGTTTGTTTGTCTGCGTCATTTTTCTCGGTGCCATAACTCAAAAAGCTATGAATGGATTTTGATGAAATTAACATGAGTTGTTAGGTATATAACAAAGAGTAAATTACCAAATTTTGGTAATGATCCGTTTGTTTGTTCGTTCGTCACTGTTTTTAATTTTATGCTTGTTAGCACAATAACTCAAAAAATAATGAATGGATCTTTATGAAATTTATAGGAGTTGTTAGTAATNTTGTAATTAAACAAATGTTATGTAGGGGATTGCACTTGCCTCCCTCGCAGAAAAGCTTGGAACCCAAACAACCTTTCCCCCCCCCCCCCCCCCCACGAGACTGTGAGCCAGTAAAATGTCTTCTCCAATACACAATCCGATGGTAAAAGAAATTCAGTATTAACCAAACCCCGTAGGTTTAAGCAAGTTTTCACGATCACTCAGGGTAACCCACCAGTTGGAATTCTTGGGAATCCCTGAAGTAATAAAACTAAATGAATTTTACTCTTTCACTACAACAATTGATATTAAAGGCAGTTCTTGTAACAGCCTACGGAAAATTGCCTGTCATTGCCCACAGAAATACCAACAACACTCACCTCTGTGCATTACGCATTTTACATCTGGTGTAATTTTCCAGTTTCAGGAGTTGTCTGACGGAGCGGGCATCCACCTTGTCAGGAGGCGTTAAGACGCTACAGGAACACAATCGCTCGTTCGTTAAAAGAAACTATTAGCAGCGATACCAATCGAGTAGTAGTTGCACGACACAAATTACCTACGTAACGATAAGCACTTTACTGCAGAGTCTGCTTATCTGGCACAGATAATTCTCTTACCTGACGCAAAAATTTAAATTATCAACGAGCAAGAGGCTCTCAACAATATGCGCGAAAAGAAATGTCCGAAGTGCAAATCTAAGTAAGCATTCATATTTGTAAGTTTATAGCATTGTCTGTACACAATGTATAACTCGTCACGATTAGAATAGTTTCAATAATCCACAAGCGCCGAGTTACCGCTGCGTGAGCTTCCACGCGTTGCACCGCCTTCACTTTGGCTCAATGCTTATAACACAGAAACCAACTTCGTAATAAATGTGTCACTTTTTGCTTTTCTCAAACCTATCTTATATTTTGCACTCAATGCAGCCACTGTCATTATTCTACTGGCTTCAAGGTTTATTCCTCCCTACAAACTTCTAAGCATCACCATTACAGCTGAACATATTCTAAATTCTCACTTCACTTCACTTTTTCTTGACCTTCCCTCCTAATTTGGATATTTTCTTCTTCTTGCAGATCATCTCGTAGAGAATCTCGAGCCCCTCCTCCAGTCCTTCTCCGATGATGGCGCAGGCGGGCTGCACGTGACACAGAGGGTGCGTGGTGCGGTCCGACAGACCGAGGGCCTTCTCCACCTGACACAAGCAAGATGTATGCATTGTTAGTTCAATCGTTTAATCTATATTTGGGACGAGGTTACTATGAAGTAGTTGTTACCATAGGTACTACCAGACTTGCGTCCCTTGGCTGTCACGTGGGTACCCGTACAGCGTCTCCTAGCATCCCGCAAACACACACCCTAATAGGCCCTATATGTAATTTCAACTGGTAGCTACTATATGCAAGCGTCCGGAAGAGAAGGGCGTAAGCGCCAACTGACAACTTGTGGCAATAACAGCGTGTAAGCAGAAGGCTCTCTTTTCTTAACAGGGGACTTTTTACGGGAAGCCCTGAGTAATTGTCAGTGTGGTGGGAGTACAATACTGGAATGTACTATTAGTAATTTATTAATAACTAGTGGAACCGTGCGTGAATAAATTCTCGCAATAATCGATATGTTTGCCTAATATAGGCCGGTGCGGAATTTTCTCTTCTCAAACTTGTTTCTTCATTTTCTTCATTGATCCTTTATCGTGCTCACATTCTTAGGTCCTCTCTTCTCTGACCTCATTTTCACGCTTATCAGCAGCTCGTATTCCCTTCTGTAACCTTTCTGCGTCTAGTCTTGCTTGACACTATGTCGCATAGACGCGTCATCTCTCTCCATGGGCAATACGTGTTTGTTCTTGAGACTGTAGTAGTAGTTTCTTTATTCTTAATGGTGCGTCTTCCATAGTGAGAGGTAGAGGTAAAATCCAGAGTAAATCACTGCATTAAACTCGACTGCAACTCCAGTCAGCTTATATGCAATGTGAGCGCACCGTAGCCATGATACAGCTGTTTTATTGAAGTGCTGAAATTTTGGCCTATGAAGCGAAAACTGCTCCGTCAAAGAAAGACAGTAAGCTAGAAGAAACAATTGTGTCTACTACCCGTGAAAAATCATAACTTCGTGAGTGCTCCGATGATCATCTACCGAATTTATCCGACCTGAGAGAAAAAAGTTATAAAATCAGACACCACAAGCTGCAAATACATCGTTTCGATTTCAAGAAGTGTTTCAAGCTACAAATGCATTCAGATAAAGGGATTAGGATCCCGCTTTCGGCATCTTCTGTAACCTGGTCATCGATCTATGAAAACGTAACTTAATTACAAAATCTGCAACCTGGCCTATTTTTCGCCTATTTCATTAAGATGCAGACACGAAATAAGTACATAAATAAATAACTAAACGAAGCGCTTTATTATAATAGGAGAACAGTAATAGATCTTAAAATAGTAAGAAAAAAAGTCAGAAACGTTCTTAGCCCTTAAGCCCTAGGCTTACTCTATACTCAAGCCGGTGCTGAAATTATTTCAAACACGCTGGAAAATAATCCTTAAACATATCCCAATAAGAATACGATCGATACGAAGCGCTTCAAGTCATAAGTGTTTCATTTATCGGTATTAAATTAATGCATGTAGTGTATAACTGAATTTAAAGACATGCTCGTGAACCACAAATGTAAATTTCACCTGGAATGTTGCGAATTAGGTTCTGATTTTTTTTTGCTAAACCGTTGGACATCACATAATGTACATTCAGGCTGGAATAATGCACATTTGATTAAGTTCTTTTTGTAGTTGTTTAGTTGAACATCCATAACGTAACTCTTCGATTATCTGACGCTTACGCCCCTTGTCTACAGAAGGCGCCACTTATACAGTACAACAACTGCACCACCTTATGCTACCGTGCCGCCTTCCTACTGCCTCTTCCCCCACCTTCTTTTCCCCTCTGAGATTATCGTATCCCCCGCAGAGGTGCGGACGACGCCCACACAGGATCACTGCTGGATCACTCCAATAATAATCTCATATTGCAAACACGATGGGACATCAGTCAAGAACAAGAGCTGTTGTCGTTGCGGGGAAAGTCGCCGATTGTTTTGCTCCCTCTGTACAGGCAGCAGCTTCATTCCTTAACGATATCCTTTCATTTTAAACACGAAAAAGGAGGTTTATAAAATGATCAAATATGATAACAGAGTGCACGGAGAAGGGATATTTTACGATGATTACCATCATTAGTCGCACTATATTGCTAATATAATCAATTGCAAGTCGCCTAGGGCACAGGTCTAGTTCAGACATCATCTGGTTAAAAAATACAAAAAATATTATTCTAAGGGAGTTTTCAAAAGTCTTCTGGGTTTTATGTTTAATAAACCCTAAGCTTTCCAACTACTAAACGTAGCCCGTCTTCAGGGGAACGAAACTTCGAACTCATCAGCAGAACTACGAAATTAGTACACAACAGCTGTATCAGTATACACCACAATGTTAATTCAGCAACTATACAGCATTTTCACTTGTATCGCACTAATAACATAACTTTTGGTGCTCTATATACACGACGTTAGTTATAATAGGAGTAAGAAAGGCTACTCAAAGCAATGACCAAAGAGGACTTACGTAGGCAGCATCTTTGGCTCCAGGCAGGTCCTGCTTGTTGGCCAGCACGAGCACAGGGACGGCGGTGTGTTCGGGGGACCTCATGGTCCGCGCAAGCTCCATCTTCGCCTCGTCGAACCGCTCCACGTCAGCCGAGTCCACGACGAAGACGATACCGTCCGTGGCGCGAGTGTAGGACCGCCACAGTGGCCGCAACTTCTCCTGCCCGCCCACGTCCCACACCAGGAAACTCGTGCCTGTTGGTCAAGGAAAAATTTTCGTGAATTTTCTTGCATTAACTAGAGCACTCTGAGAGTGCATACCTCCGCCAAGCGAGACAATGGTAGCAAAAAATTCAAATTGGCTCTGAAACCATAATTTTCTTTCTATAAACTCCAAAATCTAATCATTTGTGCCTTTTGATAGTAATAACAGCTTGTGCAATTTTCTTGAAGATCCATTCATAACTTTTTGAGTTATACTGCTAATAAATGTTCAGACAACATGAGTCAAACATACAAACAAACAAATCGATCTGCACCAAATTTTTTTCATTTATGTCTTTTAACATTACTAACAACCCCTATAAACTTCATAAAGATCCATTCATTATTTTTCGAGTTATTGTGCTAACAAGCATTAAATTAAAAGCAGTGACAAAAGAACGATCGAACAAACAAACGTATCAAGATCAAAATTTGGTCATTTACTCTTTTTTCTATACCTAACAACTCGTGTTAATTTCATAAAAATCCATCGATAACTTTTAGAGTTATTGCATTGAGAAAAATAAGGCGGACAAACAAACAAACGGATGGACATATCTTCACCAAAAGTTAATCATCTGTTCCTCCTAACATACCTAACAATTCCTGTAAGTTTCATCCAAATCGGGTCATAACTTTTTGAGTTATCTTGGTGACATATAGACAGACAAAGAGACAGACAGACAAACACGACGAAAACATAACCTCCTTGGCGGAGGTAATTACTTCCGCCAAGGAGGTAATGTTTTTGTTGTGTTTGTCAGTCTGTTTGCCACTTTGTCTGTCTATTAGTCTGTCACCAAGATTACTCAAAAAACTAAAGAACGGACCTTTACGAAATTTACAGGGATTATTAGGCATGTTAACAGTAAGAGATGATTAACTTTTGGTGAAAAAACGCTCATCTGTGTGTTTGCCTATTTTTTCTGAGGGCAATAACTCGAAAAGTTATGGACGGATTTTCATGAAATTTCCACGAGTTGTTAGGTATATGACAAAGAGTAAATAACCAATTTTTGGGATGATGTGTTAGTTCGTTCGTTTGTCGCTATGTCGGATTTTATGCTTGTTAGCACAATAACTCAAAAAGTTATAGATGGCTCTTTATGAAATTTACAGGAGTTTTTATTAATGTTAAAAGACATAAATGATTAAATTTTGGTGATGATCGTTTAATCTGTGTGTGTTTGACTAATGTTTGTCATAATGTTTGTAAGCAGCGTAACTCAAAAAGTTATGAACGGATCTTTATTAAAATTACAGAAATTGTTAATACTGTCAAAAGGCACAAGCGATTACAAATATAATCATAGCTTCAGAACAAATTTGAATTTTTCGTTACCGTTGCCTTGCTTGGCGGAGGTATGCGCTCTCAGAGTGCTCTCTAGTTTTCACTACAACTAGTCACGTACCCGGAACATCGAGTCTGTTGATCAACGCGCAAATTCCATGCATTTCCTTACATTATTTGCGACTGAAACTTTTCCCGTAACAGGAAACTAGGAATTGTTTGTTGGTCAACCAGAGTTCTTTCTAGATTATTATTATTATTCAATCCAGTTCGTTCGTTTGTCGCTTATGCCTGTCGTCTTATGCCCATTCGTCCATGGTTTATTCCTCAGTAAATTGCGCTACGCTCTTCCAGCATTTGCCAGAGTACCGGTGCATGAAACCGACCCCAAGATTGGGCACATAGACAGCCTTCAAGTCGCTATGAATAATATGCTGCGACTGATCACATCCATAAGGAAAACAGATCGAGTGTCAGTTCAAAGGGTGCTGGAAGTGACCAAATTACCATCGGTAAACCAATTAGCGGACGAAACCATTCTGATGGAAGCGTTCAGAATCATCCCCGGTGGACTGGAGCCAATTTCACCTATGCTCATCCGAAGATCAAATAAAGAAGACGAAGTTCATACAAGATCGCAAAAATCGGAAGTCATGCAGTTGGTTGGGACATGGGAAGAGAGGGGTTTTACAGACCAAGCAAGAAGACTTTGGAATTGGGTTCCGAAATCATTCAGAAATGCAAATTCTGTTTCAAGTAAGAAGACCATAGCGAAAGGAATCTGTAACACTTTACCAATCTAGTCAAATCATCTTATTCTTTTATTCTATTAGCACATACTCTACAAGGATGTGTGTTCCCATGTTCAGTATATCACGTACTATTCCTAAATCAAATGTTCAAATGTTGCAACATTGAGTAAAAGTGTGACATTAGGTTGCCAAGATACACTTGATATACCTACATATCTATCTATCCATTGCTGCCAGAACGAGTCCCACGCCAAGCAGTTGAGGCTGTTAGAGAATAAAAATAACCCGTTGGGAATTGTGGATAAACAATAACGATCCAGCTATTATTCCGCACAGAATAAAATTTTTTCAGTCAATTGTGTGCTAAGAATAGGCCTGGTAGCAAACAGCGCAACTAACTAATTCGATAAAGTTTCATCTAATACATTGCAGAAAGCAATAGTTCAGATAAGTAAGAGCTCCACAACCGCACTTATGAATTTCTACTGCATTTCACAAAATTGGACATCTACCGAACATGCTTTGTTGCCGGAACAATGGCAGGCATGGAGCCGTAAGCACTGCGCTTTAAAGGAGAAAACCTCGGCTAAAGCTAACAAATTTAGCGGGCGCTAGATATACATGAGTCGAGGCAGAGGTTGTGTGTGTGGGGTCAGTGTTGTGCTGCTGTTCTCTCTACGCAGAACCATCTAGCTAAGGAGTCAGAACCTGCCTTGTTATAGGATCTGAAATAGCTTGGTTATGGGATCTAACACAACCGTGATACGGGATCCAAAACAACTTGGTAACGGGATTCAAAGCGACCTGGTATAACGGGATTCAAAGCGACCTGGTATAACGGGATTCAAAGCGACCTGGTATAACGGGATTCAAAGCGACCTGGTATAACGGGATTCAAAGCGACCTGGTATAACGGGATTCAGAATGGCCTAGCTACCTGCTCTAAAAGTCATATCAGGGAATCATAGCACGGCTTGTCTACGAGATGCACAAAGTAGCTTAAGTCCCGAGATGATCCAAATCTTCCCGTCACTGATGCAATTCAGAGTCAAATAAGAGAACTACTCCTATACGTTCGGGTAACAGCCCGCCAGTATATGACAAGCTTGGAGAAGAGCACGAGTCATGCGTATGCACACAACGTCCTTCGCTGTGCGAATACTGCCGGAGTAGTAGCAAAAAGTACTAGAGGAGCACACGCTGGCAGCACAGACATCTGCTTCTTTGCGTCAAGAGTTGTGTAAAGGCTGGTGCACACGCTGGTCAAAAGAACAAGTTTCGTCAGCTAATCGCCCAAACGTTTTGTTAAGCATTCGTAAACACGGCTCTGAGGTTACTAAAAAAAGGTGTTAAAATGTTAACAGTCAATTCAGCTTGTTCAGTAAGTGCCGTCAGTTGATTTTCGGACATCTCTCCGAACGTTTGGAGGGCAATTACAACTCGAAATTCTTATAGGAAGTTTGTGCTATTTCAAATGGATACAACAACGCATTCAGACGCGGAGATGACGAAATTCGTTGTTTTGACCAGCGTGTGTAGAGACCCTAAGCGAAATTTTGAAACACAGCTGCAGTCGAATAGAACAGACACACACCTGGTGAGTACAGAACTAGTTTTATGTCCGCTCGGTGCGGAGGCCTGCCTCACAGAAGCAATATCGAGGGAGGGGTTCAGCTTGACAGTCTCTGCGGTTGAGTGACGTCATAATGACATTCGGTAATGCAATAGTGGCGTCATTTCGCAGCGAAAACTCTACCTACGACAAGCTTTCCAAAGCCATTGAATTAAGTGTCGCAACGGAAGCTCTCGCTTCCGCTGCACTCAGTCCACGGTACCGAGCCTACGTGGCAATAATGCAAATATTGTACATTAAGTCAGTACCGTACGTTAATGAAAGAAATGTAAAGACGTTAATGGAAAGTAGCAGGAACAGGTGTAGTGCATTAGCAATGCTCTACGAATTATAAATGAACCGGAGGGCTAATATGCCAAATGCAGTACCCATACCTCAGCCGAGGTACTTTGACTATAGTTGACGACGAGCGGTAGTTGTTTACCGAGAGTCAACTGCATACTTGATGGACAAATTCATACGGCGACACATCGCAAGTTTCAGCAATTAGATGGTAGACTAGATGGGCTGTTGTATCTCTCACTGTCTGGACAAATTCATACGGCGACACATCGCAAGTTTCAGCAATTAGATGGTAGACTAGATGGGCTGTTGTATCTCTCACTGTCTAACCACATATAGCACTTAGGATCTTCATGCCAATAGTTCATAAAGTTTGGTGTAACATCTGCTGTGTTTCCTTTTTAATAAGGCTGACAATTTAGCGGTGGTAAACCTCAACTGCAACGATTTCCAAATTTAGCATCCATTTAGTAGTGTATCAAGGTGTCATAAGTTTTTATTGTCCTATTTTGTGAGTTTTTTTCATTATCTCTACAGATAGTGAACAAAACGCGCCAATACTACGACCAATGCACGCGTCATAATTTGCACATTCATTCTGTCTCAATGGTCTGTCGGACTAACATCATTTTAATATCTAGACCAGCTATTTATTATGATGGTAGTAGCTCTCGGGAGACCGAGACACCGACCTTATCTCTTCTCTTGGATTGGGTCTTTAGTCCAGCCGCTACCCCGCACCAAATACAACCTAGTGTCAATAACTAGGCCGGACTGCATGGTGTCGACAACAGGCGCAGGAAGGGCAGACTTACATGACGAGAAGCCCTAGGCTTCTATTCTTCTTATGCCCAGCTACTTCTAACCAAGCCTGGAAAGCCCCACGACCGTGTCAAGAATGTACGGTAATAAACCTTAACTAGGAGCTCTCTAGATTTTGAGGCCCATGAATTCATTCTGCTGAACCCATAGGTAAATCCGACATGAGTAGCAGGCTATCCATGGGGCACAGACCCCCAAACTTTCACTACGCGGCGCTGTGAACTCTGCAGGCGGGCGGGCGAGCGGGAGGACTCAAGCTCAGGTAACGGAGCACAGTGACCCGTCAGGGGTGTCAGGGCAGCCGTCCGTCCGTTCGTTCGTCCGCTGAACCTACACCCAGCGCACGCGAACAATGATACATCCAGTAGCGCGTTGTTAGATCTGTTACTCGTATAAACCGTCACTACAACATGAAAGAGGATAAAACTTTTTAAAAAATCCATTCCTCGACCATGGCGGTGGTATTACTCGTATACAACCATTGTAAGCTCATCTACAGTTTCACGAACGCCCACGGCTCAATACGCTATTAGTTTCCCTATATAACTGCGGAATTCATGAAGTACCTCAGCTCCACTCATGCCCTCATTACTCGAACCACCTCCACGAACGAGTAGGAAACTAGTAACAGAGCATCTCTATAATATCGCGCACCTACGTAACACCGGGCAGCGCTCTCGTCGTTCGCGACGATTCTGTGTACGTACACCGGTGTGCGTGCGGCGTTCAAGTTCGTGTGCTGTGCTGCTCGCGGTATCATAGATTAGGTAAGGTTAGGTTAAGAGTTTAGGTTAGGTTTGGAGGTTAGGAGGTTAGGTTAGGTTAGGAGGTTAGGTTAGGCTAGGTTAGGTTTGGCTAGGTTAGGTTTGGCTAGGTTAGGTTTGGCTAGGTTAGGTTTGGCTAGGTTAAGTTTGGCTAGGTTAAGTTTGGCGATTGTAAACACAACTGTTTGTCTACTAGAACGTTTACTTAACTATTAGCCGCGACGTCAGTTCGTGTAGCAAGTTGTAATAGATCCTAAGCTCTGGAAATGTGAAGTGAAATGAAATTGAGAAAGCTTAGCGCTTGTACAGTAGATATGTTGTTGCTTTGCTACCGCGGACACAGCGATCGTATTCAGACGCAGGGTGATATGCGTCTGCGCGACCCATGACAGGAGACTGTCGTGTAAAACGAGCTGTCGAAACTACCGCTGCCACATGTTTTGCATAACACCTTACGCAAGATTCCCTGAAGCTCGAGCCACCAACAACAACACAAATCAGAGAGGACGTGCACTGTGAAAAAAAAAATCCATAACTTTTGCGGGAAAAACTCCGTGTTACTCGCAAAGCCCCATATTTTGGTTAACCGGAAAACTTCCGTATTTTGCCCTTCATTAGTGGCTATACTTCGCGTTGTACCAGATGGCTGTTCCTTATGAACAGACATTTTATGCGATATATGTACCAAGAATGATCTCGTTTACAATATCATACGCTTCTTTTGAAAAGGAATATAGTATATATTGACCTTCACTTTACAATAAATTCCGTAAATTTCACGGGAAAATCTCTGGCAGAAATAATGCCAAAAAAAAATCCGTAAGATTTACGGAATTTCCGTAATTTGCCCAGCATCAGGGAAAAAGAGCAGGGTCGGTGCGGGACTAGAACCCACATCATAGCGGATCTAAAGTAAACATCTTCAACACCGTACTGTCAAGTATATTTTGCGAAAGGGCTGTATTAAAGCAATTGTTTTTGGCTGGCTGCTGCTGATATTTACCTTCACCAAAGAGGCATGTTTTAGTCGAGTTTGTTTGTTCGTCTGGCTGTTTGTCCGTCTTTCATGGATGATTATGAAATTTACTGGGATTGTTAGGTACGTTAGGAGGAACAAATTATTAACTTTTGGTGAAGATCTGTCCATCTCTTTGTCAGTCAGCCTATTTTTTCTTATCAACATAACTCAAAAAGTTATGGACGGATTGATATGAAATTCACATGAGTAGTTAGATAGCTATATTTCGAAGAGTAAGTCACCAAATTTTTACGATGATCTGTTTGTTTGTTCCCTTGTTTGTCTCTGCATTTAATTTTATTCCTGAGCGCAAAATAACTGAAAATTTTCTGAACGGATCTCCATAAATTT
This sequence comes from Parhyale hawaiensis, assembly GCA_001587735.2. Lineage (NCBI taxonomy): Eukaryota > Metazoa > Arthropoda > Malacostraca > Amphipoda > Hyalidae > Parhyale > Parhyale hawaiensis. Next base: position 12,574,213 of record LQNS02278183.1, on the reverse strand, counting down.
TTCAGGAGTAATTAGTAGCTAATGTTGAAATACATAGATAAATAAATTTTGGCGATAATCGGTATATCTGTTGGTGTGTTTGATAAATGTTTGACATAGTGTCAGAAATTGCATATAAGAGACAAAACTAATAAAATTCTACTTAATTATAAACTTATAAACAACAGAATTGCCACACTGTTTATTATTCATTTAACTAAGCATTATCGTTTAACTGACAGAGTTTCTTTCAGAACCCAGGTTTTTAGGTTGAACAAATTGTGCACGATACAAATACATTCCCATTAGACTACAACACTCAGCAATACGTGACTGTTGAACGTACATGTATAATAATTTTGTGTCAATCATTTGCAATAAGATAATGCATCAATTATTTGAGCCCTCTGAGCGCGTATACCTCCGCCAGGCAAGGCACAGTAACTAAACATTCTGTTTGGTACTGAAACTCTCATCAATTTGTACCTTTGAAAGTAATAACTTCTGTAATTTTCTTGAAGGCCCGTTCATAACTTGTTTTCAGTTATGCTACTAACAAACATTCTGACAAACATTAGTCAAACACACGAAGAGACCAACCGATCATTGCCAGAGCTTAACTATCAATGTATTTCAACATTATTAATTATTCTTGAAGTTTCATAGAGATCTGTTCATAACTTTTTGAGTTATTTTGCGAACAGGCAAAAAATTAAACACAGAGACAAACAAGCGAACTAACAGACAGATCACCGTAAAAATTTGTTCACTAACTCTTCGCAATATACATAGTAACTCATGTAACTTTCATAACAATAAGTCAATACCTTTTTAAGTAATGTTGCAAATAAAAATTGGCAGACAAACAAACAGATGGAGAGATCTTTACAAAAAGTTCGTTTCTGTTCAACACCGCATCATAGCAGCGCCTCTCCCCCCCCTCGTATAAACACCCCCAGATATCACCAACTCATTCACAAGGTGTACCGTTAGGCTACAGTAGACTGTACATTTCTACTAAGAGCTGTATAACTTCCGTTTCTTCAGTGAGGGTCACAGTGACATCAGTGATGAACGGAACACCTTCCCTGACCTACAAAGTGCATGTTACTCTGAGCGAGACGTTACCTTTGCAATGAAGCCAGTCTACTAGTTAATGACAATGCTACTTAGCGATGTATAAATGATAGGTCAGTCTTAACCTTTTAAGCTTTTCGTGCTTACTTTAGGTACGGTCTTAATTGTACAGTACTCCTTACTGCACACGTTCTTAATAGAACAGTGCTCGCCCTGCCTGGAGCTTTTAGTAGAGCTTGAGAGGGTTTATTTACAGAATACTTCTGTCAATATTGCGTACCAGGTGTGATCTAAAATTTTACTCGATTGAAAATAGAATAGATACATCTTTTACTAATAAGAAGAATGCCCACTACCACATGTACGATTACTTGAGGTATCTCACGGAAAACCCAAAATCTGAGAAGACAGACCATGGCAATACCTCGGTTGGGTTGAACATTCAGGTACAGAACTAGATTACTCTGAGAGCGCATAACTCCACCAAGCGAACAAATGTTAACGAAAAATTCAATTGGTCCTGAAACTAGGATTTACTTTTTATCACCACAAAATTTGGTCGTTTGAGCCTCTTGACAGTAATAACAGTTTCCGCAATTTTTTTGACGGCCCGTCCCTAATTCTCTGAGTAATGTTTGACAAACACTTCACTAAAATTATTTCGTGATTAGTTTAACCACCGTTTATCTTCACCAAAACTTACTCATTTGTTCCTCCTAACATACCTGACAGTTGCTGTAAATTTCGTCAAGGTCCGTTGATAACTTTTTGAGTTATGTTGGTGACAAACAAACTCGATAAAGCATAACCTGCTTGGCGGAGCTAATAAACCTCATTCCCGATAGACTTCTTCAAAATCCTACCCGACTGGAAGCAGGTGACGTTAGGCGGCGTCCGCTTCGCTCCACTGCGGCTCTGAGACGCAACTAATAATTGCCCTAATTAATTATTATATGAGCGGTAAGTGGAGCGTGGGACGATTGTATTTATAGCCGCAGTTAATGGATCCTGATCGTGTTTTTCAGCCGCTCCTCGGCCTCGCAAGTAATTTGTGGTAAGCAAAATATCGTCGCCGGCTGAGATGAAGACAACGAGCAACGTTGGTCCGTCGGGTTGTGAATGGGGTGCGAATGTGCTACAGCAGCTTTCTTGGTACCGTATGTACGGCACTACTGCAGTGCTAAACGTAAAACTTAATTGTATTATTTATGCTGTATCAGAAAACAAAATTTGTAATAATTAAATAGGGTATTGTACGATAGCCGTTTTATATATTTAAAGTTTTGAAGCCTTTTGTTTGAAAACAGTGATCCAATGAGGTAGGAAAAAGCATCAAACAGAAAAGAGGGTCCCCAACACAGAAAACGACTGCGCAATGGAAGGGCAAGCTGGAAAAAAACGAAAAAAAGCAAATTATTGTAGTAGTAGTAGTAGTAGTAGTAGTAGTAGTAGTAGTAGTAGTAGTAGTAGTAGTAGTAGTAGTAGTAGTAGTAGTAGTATTGTAGTTATTGTTATACGACGGTATCACTTAACGAGTGATCCCTACAGAGAAAGTTCGGTCTTTCCACATAGCTTCAGCTAACATAATTTATCTCTGTATTCCTACCGAAAAGATCGGTAGGTCAGTGCGTTGTTACTGGTCGGGAAGTGAGGCGCAAAGCATCTCTTAGCGAAGAGAAAAGGACAGAAGACAGGAGTTCCGTGGGAATAGGTCGATCGCTTAATTGCAACCATCGGCGGCCCTCCTCACGGAGCATAGCAGTCCTACCCAACTTTACAAATGAACCCAAGCAGCAGTAACTGTGGCTAAATGTAATGATCCCTGGGGTAAGTTCACCCAGGTTAACTCTTGGAGTGTGATATTCTGGGTCCACAGATATCCTGACAGGAAAAGGGTCCACCAGATTATTTCCCTGGGCGGAAACAAGAGCGAAACCAAGACTGGTAGTGAGTGAAGAAAAGAGGAAGGAAGCCAGGCAGGTGGACACGTAAGCAAGAGGGATGAAAGAGCCTAGCTCCAATACAGAAGCAGATATGTTGTGTCACTGCTGCCTGCCGTCACACAGCACGTGCTGCACGTACCACCTATCCAATATCCTCCTGTCATGTTGTTGTTGTAGTTACGTAGGGGGCGGCTCCGGAGGGGGTCGGGCGTGTGGCGGAAGGTATGAGAAGGAAGGTAGGGAAGACAAGAAGTCATGCACAGATAGAGGGCTGTCCC
>LQNS02278183.1:12542538-12556781 GCA_001587735.2 Parhyale hawaiensis | reverse complement strand
CGCAATCACGTACGCACAAACATGGATGTCCCAACCGCCAACTGGCTGGAGCTGTGACTGCTTCCTAGACAGGCATGTAGTGGCTACACTTCGTATCCGTTAAGTTCCCTCCTACTTTAATTACTTCAAGGGATGGCGTACCTACGAAAAAGACTTTCAGTCGACAAAAAACACAATCACGTAAAATCGTGCGTTGCCGGACACGATCGCAGCTCACGACTTGAACTCGGCGCCTGCTGGAGATGAAGAGACGCTAACTGTTGGTAAGCCACGACCACGGCCCCCCAAGTGATAGAATTCTTGTTGAAAAACTCGCATAGGAATGGGCCTGTTGGTTGGGAATGGGCCTGTTGGTTGGGAATGGGCCTGTTGGTTGGGAATGGGCCTGTTGTTGGGAATGGGCCTGTTGTTGGGAATGGGCCTGTTGTTGGGAATGGGCCTGTTGTTGGGAATGGGCCTGTTGGTTGGGAATGGGCCTGTTGGTTGGGAATGGGCCTGTTTTTGGGAATGGGCCTGTTGTTGGGAATGGGCCTGTTGTTGGGAATGGGCCTGTTGTTGGGAATGGGCCTGTTGTTGGGAATGGGCCTGTTGTTGGGAATGGGCCAGTTGGTATCCTTGGAATGTTGGTCAGTCTGTTGCCAGCTATCTATCTTTATCAGCAAGTTTCGTGCTAAAATTTTCATGGTTTCTGTCCATAAAACTAGACAGAAACAGAAATATTTTGAAAGTTCGGCGAGCCTCGACACTAAGATTGTTAGCCATTTACCGAGCGGCTGAAAACCGCTTTCGCAAGAACAGTACATTGGAATTAACAATACATGTTCACTTGTCCTGTAGAGGGCTTACAGGCGTGGTTAACAGTACCATTATTACGAAACATTCAGGCTAACTTTAAGAGTTAATGGGTTGAAACAGGAAAACTTCTTACGTATACCGTACCTGACGACAGGAACGATTTACAGATGTTAAAGACCAATAACCAACAGTATTGTTTTCAAATTATAAAACACTGCAAAACATAAATACTTCCAATGCATACCTTGTAAATGGAAGAGAGCCCAGAGCTACTGAAAGTGAAGTTGATGGCTGAAAATTTGAACATTGCGACCAGTCAATTCCACGTATTTTCCTGTCGAGGCCGAATTCCAGGCGTAGGTACCTGGAGAACTTGATCATATACTTACTTGTATTCAAGAATATTTATTTTACAACTGAATATTTAATCCTTTCGTTGAAGTGTGCAAGTCATCAAATCTTGTCTATTTCATTAATTTTATATTCGTATCACGTGTGCTACGATGCAAGTGGTGACAATGAATGCCAAAGTCATTCTTTCGCGTGGGAAATCTATTCCAACTCAACTGTACAGATCGTTGCGCTGGCATTTTGTATCGGCCAAACCACTGAAAGAAAACATTGAAAACATTTGCACGAGAAAATAAAAAGCTTCAACAGCGGTGTTCCTGCGCTAACTTAACCCTGTGGAGGCAAAGGTTAAGGCTCCTCAAGGGTTAGGTGCACTGCACCCAAGGTTATGCTAAGTTGATGTGCCTTACAGGAACCTTTCTCTCTCGGCAACCTTGAATTAGCGTAGCATTTGCACCGAGTACGTATCTTAACCTTCATCTGCGCATCCTCTATCATCATTGCTGCTGCACCTCATTATGGCGCACAGGGAGAGATTATTCTGATTCTGCTGCGCGCTCGTCGTCAGCAGCTCCATCGTGCATATTTCAATAGCCTATGAAGAGAACGGTAATAGCAGCAGCGTGTAAGTAATCAAAGCTTTCTGCTCACGGCACGCCATCAGTGAATTAAGCTTATTGCGTCAATTGAATAATCCACGCAAAAATAAGTGCGATGTCTGTGTGTCCATGGCGGTCCATCAAGAACATCCTCAACTGTGCACACCATGTGTCTCTTTGGTGTCCGCATTCAACGTATGTGCATATTTTAATCACGATATTATAAAAAGAAAGACCGAGCGGTCTCTCTGGGCGGTAAAGGGATAAGGGGCTATACGATCCGTTCGGAAGCTGTTAGCAAACTTGAGGTATTTGTACTCTTATGAATGAACTTTAAACCCCTTAAGTGCAACAAATACCGCAGCTCGAAAGCCTTTTCATTGCTTCGTAAAGCGCCAAGCGGAGACGTATGCTCAGGTGGAGAGGCGGGGAGGAGGTGGGTCACCTCACCACGGCAAATCATCTTCCTGTAAACCTCGTATGTCTTGCACTGCTTATATCCAGCAAGTCTTGCCTAATCTCCAATTCTAACCCAACCCGGCAAATAATTTTCTTCTAAACTGCTGCAGCTGTAAACATTGCAGACTGATTCTTGTATCATACCAAAACACGGATAATCTCAAGAAAAGATTCATGCAGTGGGAGGTCAACTGCCAATTTACGCTGGCGGCACAAATTTCAGAATGAAGCCCTGCAGGCGAATGAGAGATCACAAGAGCCGCATCTGCTGCTGTCTCTGCGCAATGAGAGAAAGAGAAAAAAAAATGTTCCTGCTACGTTCCAGGCGTCCCAACAGCAATGTTAGTTGTTTCCAAGGTTAATGCACTCCAGGAAATGAGGAAGCATGAATACACTTTAACAAATATTTAATGATGGACAAGAATAATACGAATAATGGGGAAAAACAAAGTGATGGGGAACTGAATTGAAGAACCAAAGCAGAAGGCAGCGGTAAATATATTTTTTATTTAAATCTACATTAGAATCTTTAAATACAACACGGTGCTTCACGAGGAACAAGAAGGGATCCAGATAGTGCGCCGATAGTATTTAGTAGAACTCGTGTAGAAGTATATTCCCACACTGGATCATCGCTCAAGGTTACAGCAAGTTATGAAAGAGGGTAGGTAGTAGTAGTACAGAATTTTATTAGCTCATCAGGGACACAATGTCTATATCGCGCCGCACTATTCCTGTGGTTTAACACAGGCTCGTGCGCCACTACGACGCGAAGTATGTCTCGTTTCAAATTATCATTGATTTTTGTCTCGGCTTTTCTGCCGGTAGGTCTCAGATTATAAGCGAACTCGGATGAGTTCTATGTGGTCAGTGAGCTACTGACAGGAAAAAGGCGCAAGTTGTGCATTTCCAACCCTCGGGCACGGCTGAACTCTTTCGCTCAGCTACGCCGCGCGGGGGAAGGGAACGAAAAACAAGAAGGTAAAAGTTTAGCGGGAATAGGTCGGCCACCTCGATCAGCGGCCCAGCTCCCGAAACAGAAGGGGAAGTATTGAGAGCCTACCTAACTCTACAAAACTAACCTCGTCAACAGGAACTACGGCAAGCTGCAACATCCCCTGTGGAGAAGGCAGTAGGGACCCTTGGGTCGTGAGGCCAAATTACATTGTGGCAGGGAAAGAGCCCGCCAGAATAAACCCCTGAGGGCTATGAAAGAGGGGGAAAATAAAACTAAATCAGCATGAAAATGGAAGGAAGATACCCTTCCTGGAAAGAAAAATATCCCAATGGCCTAAACAGGACTGAAGCAACTTATGTTGGGTCCCCTCGGGACACTGTTAGCGAAGGTTACGTTACACGTAAGGGAAAGCTCCATCTATAGTCACACATTTTAATTAGAGGTTATAGTAAAAATAAATTATCATCTAAACCCCACAAAAAGGAGAGATGAGCGCGTGACCTCGCACACTTCACGCTTGCGATCGCAGGATCCATTTGTGCCCGTGGAGATACTAGAAAAAGATATCGATGACGATCTTCTCTTCCCCACGTATTATTCAGAAGACCCATAATTAGTGAGTGACTTCACTTCCCTTACGAGCGCCAATAGAGTAAACATAATGGTGGTGCGTGTGTGCGTACCGTATGGTGCGCAAAAACTTGTTTTGTTCACCAGAACGGTGTCAAGTTCCTTCTTCAATGGCTAAGACCCGGACTAGCGTTATTATTGAGATTTACTAGTCTTTGTAGCAGTAAAGGCTGGGATTCTTTCTTTCCAAAATGTCCATTGCGGAGAAATGAATTTAATAGTCGTACAATGCATCAAATTCTCCTATATTTAGGATTGATGTTAATTCATGCAGCTGAAGAATATGGTTCCTTATAACCACTCCACTGCCGGCATAAATGAAAGAATCCTGTAACGCTACGAACTGTTCTATTGAATAAGAGTCCGGTCTTGAGTTTGTCCACTATACTCATATGCAACACACTACGGTATTTGTATGGCAGTAAATTGCAAATAATTCGCTTGCTGATAAAAAAAAACTTACCTGATGATCGAGCAGCTGATCGCTTATAAGGCTCCAGTGCGGCAGTGCCCCTCAATGGCTTTGGAAAGGACTCTGCAGTTAAAAAAACATCAAGTCACAATATTATAATCTACATATTTCATCCACCCCACCAATGTTTGAGATCGTCATCCGCTCTGGAACTGGAAATGTTAAATTTTTCCGTAAGCAAGGCGTCGAAACTTTACGCAAATCACAGGAAACTCTACAGGACGTAACTGCTATACTGCTATGCACATGGAACAGAAACTCAAATTTGGTCGTCGCTTCCAACTGCAACACATTACAAAAGAAAAGAACATTAGACAAATGCTGAAGAAATTAGACTCCTCGCAGAAACCAACAACATAGCACAACGTCAAACCACAACCGCCTGACTTACATTGACCCCCGCCCTACAAGAATTCGTTGCCCCAGGGGAGTAGAAAGCGAACAGACACACTCCACTGTTGCCTATACAGCACCGCATTCGCTTGGCTCCAGTGGGCTTTAATAAGACATTATAAGAGGCACCAAGAAGTTAAAACATTAGCAGCCACTCACCCGGGAGCTCTACAAGTGCGCGGTACCGCAATGGAAAGAGAGGAGTCGGTCGGGTGGCAGGCGGCCACTGACCTCACGAGTTGTGTACAGGCGTACCAAAAAGTGGCCTGTGTGCAGTTCTTGTTGAAGTGTTGCACAGTCTGATGCACAGCATTGCAGAGCTGTACAATCTGATGCACAGCATTGCAGTACTGTACAGCCTGTTGCACAGCATTGCAGTGCTGTACCGTCTGATGCACAGCAACGTAGCAGACTGACTATAGATATTAGGCTGAATAGTTCATCCAGAGAGAAATACGCCAACATGAGACCGAAATTCGTTCGTCGATGAGACCCAAGTTCTGCAGGGATGCACTGTGGAAAGGCGTAAGGAGCGACTCCGGCTCCTGAGACAAGCATGTGTCCGACTCTGACTCCACTCATCAAGGAATCGTTAACTTATTACAGCTCAAAGTGCGATTTATTAAAAACTTGATTTCTCATCTGTTAGTATGGCCAGATGGAGTTAAATTAAGCCCGCTTAGCATGGCCTGTCCGGAACGTCAGACGGAGTGCAGGATTTGCCAACTTGAATAGAGTTTCGAGCGTTTACCTCGAACTGATGCCCTCAATCCAAAAGTGGCAGAACCATCGCTCCTGTCTGACGTCCGGACACGTAAAGCTTAGCAGATTTACCGTATCCTGATAATATTGAGCCAATCGACGATGTCTACAGAGTGTCGACTGTCACCAAGGGTAAAGTAATTTTTTGGAAACTCCAAGCCCGAGGACTGGAAAGTATTATATTCTCGCTCCGTGCACTTAAAATATTCCGATACTGCAACACAGTCACGGCTAGTAAATGTAAGCTCACCTTGAGCGCACATCCCATCTGGGAAGTCCACGTGCACTTTTTCATGCAGCAGATAGATCCTCGCTGTATAGGCTGGGAAAAGTCAACGGCTGCAGCCAACCACAGACTTTGAGCTTTGGCCTGATGACCACCGCGACCTCCGGTCGTCTTCATTTCTGGTTAGGTCAGTGCTCTCACAGTGGTCAGTGAGCGTCAGAAACGCTGACGCTGCAATTCCGAGCACTAAGAGGCTTCACCTTTCTGGCAAGGAAGAGAACCCCAGACCCAGAGAGCGCAGGGCTCTGTCCACTCTGCTAGCAGTAAGCGTGCAAAACTATGGGGGGATATCATGAAGTGTTAAGCTAAATGTACTTTTAGTGAAAGTTCTTTGGAGTGTTTTGGTCAGCTGATAGACTGCCCAGTCTGCCTTCATCCAGTCGGCCAGCCCACTAATTTTCAGGAATGTCTGCTGGTAGTACGATGACGTACCTACGTTCTGACTAGTTGCATCTGTTATGAGTTGATGTCAGGATACTGCCAATTTGATAATTAACTTACAACACGCTTGCTTGGTTGGCTTAATATTCAATTTTTCAAACTTCACTAGTGTGCTTGAAAATTACACTGTAGATTATTAGTACAAAAAATCATGGCGAGACTAAAGTAATGAAGAGGGCAGAAAAAAATTGTGATATCATTATCAAATGGTCAAGTGAAAGAATCCTACGTTTGTTATAGTTTACTGAACATATCAACAAGAAATATATACATTACATAAATATAACGACATAACCAACACTATAGCGCTAATGACAATAACTATGGTAGTGATATGATGGTGGAAGGGATGCTTACATATAAAACAAATACTCACTAGCAGGACTCTATGCCATGAACTTTAGGAATCTACAAGGGCAGCTCGAGTGCCTCCCAGCGCTGCATATGGTCGAGTTTACCTTCCCCAAGTCAATAAATGGTTAGAAGAAATTCGCATGTCAATAACTCTTTAGAGGAAATTTAGGCCTAAATACCAAAGTTATGTCACACTGAGGCTGACAAAATACAGTCAAACCAGCCAGGGACACAACGCTGCTGCCAGAGGCACGATACTTGCGCGGGTTGTCGCAGCAGTCAAAAAAAGGCTCAGTCCTGCCAAGTTTTCAACGGTGTCTTCCTCCTGTCACAAAGGTTTCGTGCGGACCGCAAAGGGCAGAGCACTAGAACAGAATATAGCTTCTCAATATAGAGGAATAGCACTGATGGAAATATCAAGAACGTTTACACAGGGCGATAGATCGAGGGATTGGTGGCCTTACCTAACCTCGTCACTCAGGCCAATATTCTCCGCTTGCGAGTGCAAGCGGAGAGAAATCCGCGTTGCGATGCTAACACAGCCTCGGTAAAGTAGGGTTAATTCATGATCTAATTTTGCCTTTGTTTTGGGAAAAGCATCATTTAGATTAGTATTTGTAAACGTATGTATTGTAAGATACGTTATCAGAGAAAAGGGCAAATGCGGCGTGTTACAAGCACTAGCACAATGTCGGTTACACAAAACACATGTAACAAACTTGTAAGCCCATAAAGCTGATGTGAACTATACGCACGATATGCCAGCGGCCGGGATTTCGAGGAATGTAGAGATAATTCGGAGCGGGCTGGCTCTCTTTTTGGGTGCCAGCTGCAACCCAAAGTTACAGAATGAACATGGTAACTCTGCAACCGAGGGGTGACGAGAATAGCGTCATCTGGGTCTCATCTGAAGACGCTCAGGCTAAGGTAAGATGCTCAAAGCCTAATGAGCACGCAAGTATGCATGCACTGGTTCCAAGCGCATCGGCGCAGTAAGTCGGAAAGCAAGAAAGCGCCATTGGTAGGCGTACGTACGGGGAGGGTCTAACACAACAAATCCTTCATTTGGAACACAGCAGCGAGGGGAGACATACGGGCTGCATGTATCTATACACTTATCAAAATATATAACTAATACCTACAGTCATGAGTATTCTGACAGGGCACTGGTGTTACACAACACTGGTAACAAAGGTAACAGTAAAGAGACTTAAAAGTTACTATAGTACACGAGCAGCGGGGCGAAACGGTAGTGAAGAGAAGTGCTCGAACACTTCCAAATATATATATGCACACATCAGCTCTTTAGCGGACGAAAGAAAAAAGGATCTCGTACGAATATCATTGTGGAAATAACCACATATGGTTATAAGTCCGGTAAAAGGTTAATACCTTCAAAACAATCTAAAGATTTCGTTGGTCAAAATCTCGTTCGGTTCCTGGAGATATGAAACTTCAAGCGCTAATTTCTATCTTTCGATCTTCATTCGCAAGCAACGGACACACACGTCACCGTGAGAATAGAGCGAGATCATGAAGCGATTCATTTCCTTCTTTAGGCGTTCTATTTTCAATATCTAAACAGAAAAAAACTTTCTGGCTAAGCACATATAATAACTAGAGCACTCTGAGAGCGCATACTTCCGCAAAGCGAGGCCGCGGTAGCAAAAAAATTCAAATTGGCTCTGAAGCCATAATTTTCTTCGTATAAACTCAAAAATCAAATCATTTGTGCCTTTTGATAGTAATAATAGCTTGTGCAATTTTCTTAGAGATCCGTTCATAACTTTTTGAATTATACTGCTAAGAAACGTTATGACAAACATGAGTCAAACGAACAAACCGAACTGCACCAAGATTTAATCATTTTTGTCTTTCAACATTACTAACAACCCATATGAATTTCATAAAGACCATTCATTATTTTTTGAGTTATTGTGCTAACAAGCATAAAATTAAAAACAGTGCCAAACGAACGAACGAACGGATCATTACCAAAATTTAGTCACTTACTCATTGTTATATACCTAACAACTCATGTTAATTTCATGAAAATCCAACCATAACTTTTTGAGTTATGGCATTGAGAAAAATGAGGTAGACAAACAAACGGATGGACATATCTTCACCAAAAGTTAATCATCTGTTCCTCCTAGTATAACTGACAATCCCTGTAAATTGCGTTCAAATCGGTTAATAACTTTTTGAGTTATCTTGGTGACAGACAGACCAACATACAGACACGACGAAAACATAATCTTCTTGGTGGAGGTAATAATAAACGTTAAAGTAAATGTAGAAAAAATAAGAGACAAACAAAATGCTGATTGTACAGCTCATAGCTTTTTTACCCGCCCAGTATTGCTTTTGCAGTTTGAATATACAGCGGCTGGAAATCGTTGTGTACAGATGAGCACAACACTCCATGTGTTGAACTACAACAGCTGGAGTGGTTATGTCCAGTGAAATGACACATATTCACAAAAAAAAAAAAATCGAGCAGTTGCACGCACTGTAGAATTACAATGGAATCGCTGCGGCAGTAAGGGATGGAAGCATTGCTATCTACATGCAGAATAATCAACGAAAGGAACATAGTAATGGTCATACATGCAAAATACAACGGTCAAAGAGTATGCTTGTGAACCGTTCAGCGTAATGGCCTGCTCTAAAAAGTGTGAAAAATGACAGTTGCACAGTTTTATGTGCATTTAGTAATACTGCTAGCGATATTTTTTCAAGATGCCAAGGCATCACGGCTGATCGACAGCGATGTTAACGATTAAACGAACTAGTACTTGAAATGCACATGAAGAGCTCCAAATGTGACTTTTTTTCAAAATTTCATCTATTGATGAATCAGCATAGAGTAACTAGAATAAATGCTAGCACAAGTCACTGGCATTCAAGAAAAAAGTTTTCTATAGCTGTACAACGCAATTAGCGAAACACATGGAATATCGAACGGTAGACGGGACAACAAGAGAGATAATAGCTAAATGCTCGGAATCCCCTCATAAGTTCGTCACTGCAGCGAGACAAAACAAAGAGTAACGGCCTATCTTCTAACTTCTAGCGTCCATCTTTTCACAATATAAATTAGTTCAAAGTTACACTCGTATAACACAACTAAAGATCAATAAAGGTAATACAAAATGGAACCCTTGAATGTTCTGTATTAAAGCAGTGTGGAAAAAAATATCGTTGAAAATATAATGCTACGTAAGCAGCAGACCGCAGAGTAGAGACAGATCGGATATGCAAAGGTGTTCGAACCCTGTAAAATAGATGTTCATACTAACATAACAATTAATAATAATCTAAATAATTAAGGTTATTCTTCGGTCATGACGATGTTTTGACTTCACGACCTGATCTTCCTGGTCTTCTGCTTTCTACATAGCAAAGTCACCGTTTGGATGTCACAGTAGATAGTTTTTTATAATTTTTTTTATAAAAAATTACAAATCGATACAATTTAAGAACCTTTTAATGTTCAAAACTGAGCTATTGTCTTAATTGTGTAGCAGGACTGTTTTGTTACGTGTGAACAAGTACGTACACCAGGCTACATGTTACAGAAGCTCTATAACCTTCAGTTTGATTCTCAATCATGTTCTTAAACACCACAACAATGAGCTGATACGCGCAAGAGGCTTAGCAACGCATTACGCGGTCTAAAACCTTAAGACTCTTTCCAGATCGCTAAGAAAACTGAAGAAACAACAGGATCCTTCCAGTTAGGAATGACGACCGCACATAATATTCAGACAGAAAGGAATATTAACGAGCTCGGTGCATTCGGTCTGCAGTGTTTATCCAGAACCTGCAGTGTTTATCCACTCCCAGCCATGGCCTTAAGTCGAAAAAAGAATATTGAGGTTAATGTCATCTCTGTGGTTGATGTTCTCCTTGGTTATGCACGCTTGTTCAAGCCTGTTAAGACACTACATGGTGCTCCAAAAGAAAAAAAAAATGCGTATATCGTGTCAAGTAATACGGGAGCTCAGCGTAGGAAGTTATGAATATGTATGTCAAGAAACTAGAATTTTTCTTATGAAAACGAAGAGAAAAAACGTGAAAATGGATGTAGAGAACCATAAAAAAAGACATCTATTGCTCCATGCAGTCGTTTCAGTGGAAGGATTAATTATCTAACGGAGAGCTTCACGACAAGTTGTAGAAAGAAGCAAATAAGTTACATTTGATGCAAAAATATAACAGCGTTGTACAACATATAAGCGCAAAAGATACACCACACGGAAATGTACGGGTGCGCAACACACAGTGGATTAAGTTTGGTGTAAGGCGACAACAGAGATGCATATTATACATACAATTGCAATAATTAACGAGCGAAATGAGGGATATTCGCGATAAAAATTCGAGGCTTTGGATGAGGAGAGAAAATCGAGGAAGACCAGCCTCGGTGATGAGAAGCAGCTGCGTACCACAAATTCTTCAACTGCGCACTTGAAAAAAAGCTTGAAAGTGTCATTCATTACAAAAAAATATGACAGTGCATGACACAGTTGACTAGTGGATCGTCAAGCATACCATGTGAGAAGCTTAAATTTCATAACCTCGATGCACCAACGTCAACAACACATATTGTAATAAATTTTAATACGTTGTTTAATTAACCCTCCCTAAACACACACACACACCTACGGTGTTTCAAGAGAGGAAAATGCAAGGACATATAGGTACTGCAGTTGTGTCGACAGAATCGTGGTATAGATGCTCGAGGGTGTTCATACACAGGAGGAAACAGCACGGGAACAGACAAGAAGAAGAAAAACAGAAGAAAGAGTCCTCTGTTACGGTGTGAAAACGAAACGAAGCAGTGTGAGCACGAAAGACAGACGTCCCGAAGGCCTATAGCTAAGGAGCAAAGTAACCTACGGCAACCTCCCTAGGGGTACTTCCCTCCTCAACTAACGTATTCCTCCGAGAGTACCTACCATTTATTATATTGAGTCGTTCAAGTCTCCATTACGACTAGATACAACTTTGGGCCATCTTACAGAGGAAGAAACAAGAGACGTAAATAATTTCAGCGTTTCGATTAAACGTGGAACCCAGCCAGGTACGAGCGTGTTCCTGGACAGGATCAACGCGCATGGGAACAGCAAGTCGGGAAAGAACAGAAAAAACAAAACAAAGAATCGTTAGCAGGAGTATACAAACGGAACCCAACTAACCTGACCCTATGGCCCATCCTACGCCCCCTCTAGTGGAGGACAGAGTTATAGCATTAGCAGAACTTTAGAAACAAAAGAAAGAAAGAAAGAAACCTCATTCGTTGTCCCACACAGGCATCTTTGCTAACACAATTTTACTGTACATCAGACTCAAAGCAAGTTTTCTCCTATTGGAAGTCAAATTATTAATCTGTCGAAGCTAGTTGAGATAAATAAAATAACATAAAACTATAGAATAAGAATTAAAATAAAGAATTCAGAGAACACGATCGACTCCTCACACCCCAAGACCTTGCATAATGCTTCACGTGCATTGCACCCGATGCGATGACCCCAATTCCAAGATTCATTGCACCCAATGCGACGACCCCAATTCCAAGATTCATTGCACCCAATGCGATGACCCCAATTCCAAGATTCATTGCACCCAATGCGATGACCCCAATTCCAAGATTCACTGCACCCAATGCGACGACCCCAATTCCAAGATTCATTGCACCCAATGCGATGACCCCAATTCCAAGATTCATTGCACCCAATGCGACGACCCCAATTCCAAGATTCATTGCACCCAATGAGACGACCCCAATTCCAAGATTCACGGTGGCGGGGGTTGAAGTCTCGCTGGCCGACTAACTGAAGCATAAGAAGGCGTCTCTTCTTGCTCTGAAGATCAGAGCTTTGCTGTCAAAAGATCTTCTCTAAACGCCCCCGGGAAGAAAGACAATGGGATGAGAGCCACGCTGGAAATAGAGCGAAAAGTGCTGGCCTTTGATGATGTTGACGTCACAAAAAAGAGGTAAGAATGAAAGTGAAAATAATTAAATTAGGAAGAGCTTCATATAAAACGAAAAATTTAATGAAATATTTAAAAACGACGTATTCCGTAGTCAAGAGGAAGAGAATCATAATATGGTTGCTACTGTTTGTAGTGATATTACGGTATGAATTACGTTCCTTAAAACAAGTCAAACTTTCGAATTCAGTAAAGAACGCAGCCAAGGAACAGAGAAACATGCAATTGACAAGCAATGTTCGAAGTCACAGAGAGAATATAGAAAAAAATTCCAGTGAAACACGAAGTAAAATTACGAAAAAGGCTAAAACTGCCGTTCAGAACTGACAACACGTACCGGACACACTCCGCAGATCGAGTGCAGACAGCAACATCGTACCTGTGATTCTGACGCAACATGAGCGGGACCATCATCATAATACGCCGCAAAATGCGGCAGTCAACGACTCGTCTGACTGTTCCATTTTGGCTGAAATTAAAGTCATCCGTCATCCAGGGATAAAATTTGGAAGCTATGAATATTTGAAGCAACAAGAGAAATGCAGAGGCTGGGGCTGACTGACACCTCCCCACATTTGCATGAGCTGCTCACGGGCGACGTACGGGCCGTCACGGCTGAAAGGGACGACGGCTCAATATCGTGCCGTCGTCCTCGCCCCCCCCCACCCAGACGGGGCTAGTTGAGAGGCAAATAATGCTCTCCGACCCACTTTCTCAGATGTGGAAAGAAGATAACAGCTTTTTTTGTCCCTAAAACCTAGGCATTGAAATTGTCTATGTCCGGTATAAGCAACGCGCCGTGATGTAAATTATAGTTGGTTTGTGGGTGGGAGGTCACCACTGAAATTTCATGTCTCACCGATATTTCAATGGACGAATTAAGGGCATTTTGCAAAACCCAAATCCACTGTCTCGTTTTAAACATATCGTTTCAAAAAGACCGATCCGTCAAGGATAAATTAAAACGGCGATTCTTCAAGTAATATAGATGATAAACCACGCAGTGAAGGATTAACATTGTTTTACACATTTTACCTTGTAACGTTTCAATTAAAATCAATGCCAGTTTCAATAGCACTGTTTGGAACGTGATCAAATAGTCCCCGTGGGTGTTACAGGCTCATAGATGATGCTTCATTTTGGGGCGACTTGTAATTATATGCGATTAGTGCCATGGGTGCAGCGAATGGGAGAATGGCTCGAGTGCGCTCTCTGATGCTGGAGATCCTTACACAAAGTAACCCGAGAACGAGAGCGGGGTGCGGGGGTGCGGAGATGGGATAAATATTTTGGACAGACGTGCCGGGTGGTTCTGTGCCTTCGAGAGGGGGGGTGAGGCTGGAGGGAAGTGCGGCTGTGAGGTTCCGGACTTTTGAGGAAGAAAGGAGGAGGCAAATAAGGCTTTCTGACGGCGACAGATGGTTGAGAAGAGGCTGATGCTACAAGGTCCTGAGCTCCGGGACTGTGAATTATGCACCTGTTGCATCACAGCAGCACTGGGCTTATAGGCGAAATGACTATGGCAAGTAGGAAAGCCTAGTCTGAATAGTTGTAGCTGCTGCAAAGCAGGCTGCCAAGCTAATGGGTCCGGACCTAGGAAACCTGCCAATGGGTCCGGTCCTAGGAAACATACAAATGGATGTGGTCCTAGGAAACATACAAATAGATGTGGTCCTAGGAAACATACAAATAGATGTGGTCCTAGGAAACATACAAATAGATGTGGTCCTAGGAAACATACAA
>LQNS02278183.1:12466282-12480794 GCA_001587735.2 Parhyale hawaiensis | reverse complement strand
AACGAATGTGACGGTCGTCGTGCACCTGGCAACAGCGCCTGCCAATTAGCGAGGCAGAGGCCGAGCACATCGAGTGTTGCCAGCCTACCGAGGATTTGCAGATCACATTGGACTATTTCAGTCATTGAATGAACGAAGCGGAACATCAAACGCGACTCGGTAAAGCCGGAGCCCTTTAGTTTCACTGTAATTTCAGTTCAACTAAAATTTCGAAATTCATGGCTGGAAAAATGCAAAGAATAGATTTATATAGTGAAGTAAAGTGTGCAATTTTACTCTCAACGTTCCAATGCACGAGAACAATTATCGTCAGGATGAGAGATAACAAACTAGAACGACAACGCCTCGTGGCGTAAGACCATCACCTGCGGTGGGAGCAAATTTCATCGCCGTCATTTTTTATAACCAGCAAATCCCAGTTTTTTTTTTTTTGGCATGGGTCGCATCGAGGGCAAATCCCCAGACTTCCTGCAAAAAAAAAAATAAAATAACATGAACATTGCTCAACTCCTGCCTCTTTTGGGGCGGACAGACAAACTAATATATATATATATATATACTTAAATATTCAACAAAAACATTAGCACCTCTCTCACTGCATTTGCGAGTGATAAATGCACAAAAAAATACTCAAGTACCGTAACTAGAGCATTTATGCTAAGAGTTCGAGTCGTGGACACATGGAGCTGCAACATCGATTGATTCTCTTGCCACGGATGGGCTCGTTATAGAGGACGCACACTAATGTAAAAGTTTCCCCTCCGCTCAATTCCTCATTTGATTATGTTGCCGCAAAGAAGTCTTCGGCTTGCACATCTCTACACCATTAACCACAAAATCTCTAACAGATGAGTCGTTTCCAGCACTTTGCACGCCATAACAAGCGGCAGTCGTCAAGCTTTGAGTAGGTATACCTCCTACTTCTGAGTTGATTTAAAATTGCAATGACATGTAGTTTTCGTGTGATATTCAAACACCGCAAGTAGAAGTGAAAAGTGGAGTGACTGTGAGCAACTTTTGAGTAAATGCGCGCCAGTGCTTACATAGCCCATTGCAATGAGTTAGCTATATCATATATGAGGCACAGAAAACACCTCAAAGAGAGACTTATAAAGCATAGAAAACTCCTAAAAGTGAGACCTAGATCCTGAGAAACTCCTAAAGGTGAGACTCCATATACTGAGAAACTCCTGAAAGTGAGACCCCAGATACTGAGAAACTCCTGAAAGTGAAACCCCAGATACTGAGAAACTCCTGAAAGTGAGACCCCAGATACTGAGAAACTCCTGAAAGTAAGACCCCAGATGCTGAGAAACTCCTGAAAGTGAGACCCCAGATACTGAAAGCTCATAAAAGTGAGACCCCAGATACTAAGAGACTCCTGAAAGTGAGACCCCAGATACTGAGAAACTCCTGATAGTGAGACCCCAGATACTGAAAGCTCTTAAAAGTAAGGCCCCAGATACTGAGAAACTCCTGAAAGTGAAACCCCAGATACTGAGAAACTCCTGAAAGTAAGACCCCAGATACTGAGAAACTCCTGAAAGCCAGACCCCAGATACTGAGAAGCTCCTAAAAGTGAGACCCGGATAATGAGAAACTCCTGAAAGTGAGACCCCAGATACTAAGAAATTCCTGAAAGTGAGACAGCATACCGCACAGCGCCACCTGTAGCGAATTGTACCGTTAGTTCATGTCATATTGAATGACTAGCAAAAATATAAAGCGAAACTTAATTGGTTAGAGACTTCTCTCGAAACTGAGACCATATGACTGCTTGCGTTTTAGGAGTTTCATTGCACATTTGTCCCAGTCACTATATAAAGCGATATACACACATTTTTAGCCACGCATAACTCGGATCCCTCTGTTGAAAGTCCATCTTATTCCTGGTCGAAGATCTTACGAGTTTCATCTACAGATTAATAGCCATATACGGATACACAGAGTAGATAGCATTTCTGTACGAAACTCTTCGGTAAAGATTTCAGTCAAACAATGATTTCTTCCATCCACAGTCATAGAGGTAGCTATTTTATGATACAGGTACAGTTGAACTCATACTTCATGTCTTCAGACGAAACAAATTCTTAACAAACACGAATGCTTTGGTTGTGCCCCCCCCCCCCCCTCCCCCACTAGGGAAGCACAACCCAAACCAATTAACTCGATTTTAATACAAGAACAAAAGCGACAGGTTGTGTTCACAGAGACAAAAGCAAACGCTCCCGGCAGCAAAACAACACCAGTCTGAACAATCAGTGATGTTGTTTTCCTCAAATCGAAAGAGGAGCAGGAGGGAGGGCGGGCAGGCGCGAAAACAAGAATTCTTTACATGTCGCTGGAGCGCGTAAATGAAAACGTACGTCCGATGCAAGGATGCTTGAGTGATTATTTCAAAAATGCAACATCAAATGCGAGGAAGTAAATTTAGAAAGCAGAGATATGAAATAATAAAACTGTAATAACTGATGACACGAAGCGTTAGCAAGACAAATAATGAAGACCGTTCTATAAAGAAAGAAAGAAAACTCATATATTTTCTCATATGGATGCAGTGCCCAACATATCAGGACGCTGCACCCTGAGGTATTCATGTTTACAAGCAACATCCTCATAAAACCAATACATGGGACAAGATTCTCTGTCGACTTGGGGATTGACCCAAGTAGGTAGTCGGTGTTAATCAGTTAGAAACTAAAGATGTAGCTTTTTTTACAGACACTAGTGTTTAATACTTATCACCTTATATATAAGAAAAAAATTTAAAACGTAAACTGGACATATTACTCTCTGAAACTTTGAAGGAGGTGCGCGTTTCACGTGTGGTTACAAGCCTGATTGAAATTCGTTATTGCGACTCTATATATTTGTGAGAGATATCAATTTATCGGTGAGCAATGGTCTTTTGGGGCATTAAAGAAGATTACAATAATAATAATAATATTAAAATCATATACTTTTCATATAGATGCTGTATCCAACATATTTAGGGCACAGCCCATACTTAAGACTAACTTAAGAATAACACTTAATGCTAACATGATAGAAAATTAGCACTTGTGCAGCGTTCCATTAACTGCACGTTACAGAAAACACAGAAAAATTATAGTGGCTCGTCATGGTGGCAAATGAGTTACGGCGTTTTGGGGCGCTGATGGACCACTATACAAAGCTTAATATGGTTGCCCATTACATGTAATGGAATCGCAGTCAAAATTTTGAGTGTATACATAATTGGTAAAAATCTGGCATTGAAAGAAAGCAAAAGTTGTTCTGAATTAATTACTACAGGTAACCTGCTGCAGCCTTGCCTGTGGCACAAAAGTACAATAATGGAACTTTGTTTCGTAACTACGCAGCCAGTCGTCGAAAATGACGCCAGACTTTACATGACTATGACCGGCTTTGATGTTTTTGATTGTGGTGATGATTTTGCTCTAGCCAGTCCGTACCAAAACGCTAACCCACAAAATTATGATAAACAATTTCATTTCAGTCATTTAATTTCAGAGGCTATAATAGCAGCACGATAATACGGTCGATACGTATTTCTCTTACGCGCAGTAAAGAAGCGATGTTCTAGCACGCGACGAATAATTTCACCAACCGATAACGAACTACTATACGCGCTAACTAAAGCTAAGAAGATTTGGCTCTGACGATGAGTTGGGGATGCACATGGACACATTCTTTGTTCAAGTGAAGGTACATTCACTTATTCTTTGTGCTGGTCACAAAATAAGACCCAAGCACTGAAAAGAATTTGAGAAAAAGTGTGATTGTTTAGAATATACGACTGCAAAAACCACTCAACAATACATAGTCTGCCCAGGTACTCGACGGGTTGTCTTTTACTGAAAGGACACTTCCAAGGAGAAGCACGGAAGTCGTTATGCGTATAAGATGTTCTTACGCGAACGTGTGTGTCGTGTAGGTATGACCAGTTTCGCCTACATCCCTTTAGCCAAATAAAATAAAGACGATCAGTTAAAGAGGCAACAATATTTTAGATGTGAGCAGCAGCGACCAGCAGCTGTCCAGAGACACGCGGCCATTAAAGGCGGAGCGACTGACTGGACAGCTGATAAAGTCACGGCGTCCACCCCAATAATTCAAAGGCCGGAACTATAAAGTAATGCTACATGTTGACCGCACCTCATCTCAAATGCGGCAGCTGAGATGGATCTAGAAACTGGAGGTGTTGGGTGGCAGCCTTTTTTTTTTAGGCGGCTAGTGCCGCCATCACTCGACAACTGCGTGCGCCTCCGCCTAAATGAGAGAGCTCGCAAATTCTGAGGTTGACGAGGGCACGGGAAAATGCCGTAAGCCACAATAACGAAGGCTGTCCATTAAAGAGAATCGGCGCAGTTCTACACTGGCGGAACTGTGGAAATACAGAACACAAAAAGGAATAGCTTATCTTAACCCTGCACTGCACGTATAGCGCAAACTGATCGTGAAGACGCAAAAGTTGATTCAATTCCAACGCTCAGGATTAAAGCTCCGAAAAAATTAAATGTAATTGGATAATATTATCTAGCTTTACTTAGACGAACGGGACACTCTTTAAGGACAGAGCAAGGAAGTAAAATAATTTCGTTACAGACGTAATGCCTTTGAAAGAAACTTGCTTTAGCAACAACTTAATAAAAATAATAACGTGTCAACACTCAGAAACGGCACAGCGGAGGACAGGCAGGGTGAAGCAATGGCGTTACTTGAACACAGACTGCAAGCTTCACAGGTGTTCATTGGACGCACACAGGAAAATTACAGTTAATTTTCTACAGAGGGCTAACTGGAAAGTGTTAGTGCGGAACACATTCGGAACATACTGCCCTGTGCATGTGCTTCCTACTGATCGAGAACAATAAGCGACTGGACTCAAGAACACAGTAATCTTACGGAGGAAGTATAGAGGGAGACGACGTATTAAGCATAAGCCTCATCAACCAGCGGCCCACTTTCATGGTGCGAGCTGGCTGGCTTGCACGCCGGCTGTTCTGCAATGGGTGGCGTAGATGCATGTTGAGATTTCTTCTAGCTCAAAAAACAGTAGACTCGTGCTCTTCTTCATTTGCATTAGCTGAATATAATCTCCACGTGAGAAAAAATGTTGGAATTTTAATTTTTCTGTGCACTGGATGTAAATCACAGTTCACTTACTATAGAAGTTATGTCAGACAATAGAGCCTGCAGTTGCAGCATAGTGACGTCACACAAAAGTGAATCAGCCAATAGCATCACTCCTTTTGCAGCAAAGCATCTTGTGTAATCCAAAAACCGAGACATCTTGGGTAATTCCACAATGGCGTCGTATGAGCGAGAAGCGAAGTGTGCGTCGCGATTGTTTATAATATAAGCGTTTGTAAAATTGGTCACATGCAGATTATTGTGCGTTTTATGTACCTATGTTTAATATTCTACATTATAACCTGTTGTAATGCAAAGTGAATGAAAATCGTCTAATGCTGTCTTTTTAAACCTATGCAAATCATTCTAATTCGCTCAAAAGCATTCGCTTTAACTTAGGTAAAAAATATTTTTAGAAGATTTCCTCAGTTCTTTTTATGGCGCTGGAAATCAAGATGCAATACAATACTTCAAATCTGTGGTCTATTACTTTATTTTACTTATGCAATTAAGTGTATGGGTAGTTCCAATTGGAGGTAATAAATGATAAAACATTGGCGGGAAAGTCTTTCTGGTATGCTGTAGTACAACGAGCCGTCCCTCGCGGTTTCATTTGTTTACATCAGCATAGTGACGTGGCGGTCGCCCAGTGGCTGAAACTGACGCCAGTCACAGCGGTTGCTGATTGGCTGAAATTGGTCACCAGAGTATTCGCTTAGAGATGACATAACCGTCTGTAGTCAATAAGCTTCAATAGAGAGAAGGGAGCCAGGAGCCTCGTCCGTGAAGCTCAAGAGTCGCTTATGGCTGCAGCCAGTCACCGTTTGCACCAATCGCATAACAGTAAAGAGTCGCTTATGGCTGCAGCCAGCCGCGTATGCATCAATCGCATATCAGTATCTCGGTTTGTCTGGTTCTCTCCCGTGAAACTCACTGCTCCCCCGTCACTTCCTCCAATGAGTTTCATGAACGCGTCTCACAGCAATAAGAGATCTGGTTGACTCGATGGCGAATCTGTGAAGATGCCGCAAGGCTCCTTCCTCTTCTATTGAAGCTCCTTGTCTGTAGTAAATAAGCTGAATGTAAATATCACTCGGTACCCAGGTTACGAAGATCCTTAAATATCCATCCTGTACTGACTCATGAACGAGAATTGTTTGTAAGCAGGTATCACCAACCCGCTCGTGTTTGTAGAAACGGCTGCTAATGCGCAGGCCACGCAATTGAGTCTCTTATATCTAAAGTGACTACGAGAACAGAGCTCATCCGGATACCAGTGCAGAAAGCCGCCGTGATAAAACCACCGAACTCTTTTTTTTTATCCACTGTCGAGGACTTATATCGTCTCTCTCTATACTTCCTCCGAGAGTAATCAAAGACCGATGTGTATTATGTTTGTTTATCTGTCCATTTTCTGTCAAGCTTTAAGAAAACAGGGGGAAATTAGCCAAAAAAAAAGCCTGTGGTCATCCTGTCAGGCTTCACTGAAAACTGATAAGTAGAAATAGGCCAGGTTGCAGGTGATGACAAACGTATATCTGAATGCAGTTCTCTCTGTGCCAATGTTTAAGTCCACGCAATGCAGATACAACTTCTCTAAGCACTCTCTTGCATCGTGATTTGTACTCCCTTCTGAGGTTTCCTTCATCTAAACTTCAGCTGCCCTGAGTTTATGCTGATGCTCTTATTGACTGCATAATCATCGGAGCAAATGGCAAGATATTATTCAGCGATCAGCAGGCGGGTAAAGAACACGAGGATATCTTGGCAGTAAATAATTTTCTCGAATTTGGGACCTTCTTTCAACAGAACAACTTTTTACTTGCGGAAAAAAACTTGCGAGTTATTTGACACCATCGAGTATCCTGGACGCAGAGCTCAGTATTTATTAGGGGCTATATTGACTGCCGGCTCAAAAAAGTAAACATTGCTTTTCAGCGTATCACCGAAGGAAATCTTGGCGTGGTTCAGCCTAGCATGCTTATCTGCTATGTACATATGTTCCATAATTCAATTCCAGTCTTTGCGGAAAACCACAGCGAGGAGCGTAGCATAACCTCACACGACAACAGCGTGACAGGCACTGAGCTGGAATGGATATTATTCGCGACAATCGCACAACTGCTCGTGGAGTGCGACACTGTCACCTATATAGCTATACATCCTCGACTTAGCAGATTTCAATGATGCATCAAAGTAATCCTATGATTCCTATCATCACAACAAACGACCAAAATGCTATACGCAGCTATATATATAGGAACGCGGTAGACTGGGCAAATAGGTACCTAGATAATATGCCGCAAGACACGGTGTGCGGCAATACCTACATAATTTTGCCGCAATACATGATGCACCGCAATGCATAATGTGCCGCAATACATAATGCGCCGCCATGCATAATGCACCGCAATGCATAATGCGCCGCAATGCATAATGCGGCGCAATGCATTATGTACCGCAATATTTACATAATGCGCCGCAGTAAACTTACAAAGCACCATTCCAATCTGCCAGCCGAACTGTGCATCTCCACACAACTTCAGTGAAACCTTCTGTCGTCTTTCGCTCCCTCCAAAAGCCCCGACCAATTAGTATACCGGAAGTTTACCTCTGCAGCTCCCACGATAATTCACCATGAAAATACTTTCTGGATATTTTGGGGAGACGTTTTAATTTATATCCTATTTAAGTCAGATCTTGTGAAAATTATTTGAAATCTTTATCAGAAGCTAGACTCCTGGAATTGAAAAGCAATTTCGTAGAAACAATTCAGAGACACGAGTTCCTACACCTCCTCTCTGCCCTATAGCGAGGTTTGTGACGTTGCACCGCCCAATCTTTTCCAGCACCTGAAGCCCAACTGACCTTTTTATTTGCACTTTTCCCTTCCCAGTGGCAGCATCCAATCCGAACCCGTGCAGATATAGAAATTATTCAGCAGGTTCGTCACGTAATAATTTCTGCAGCCAGAGGCGCCGGAGAAATAATTTAGGACGGGCAGAAGTGGCAAAACGTTACGGGAGAGAATTTTGAAGATGAAGATGCTCGTGAATTGTTCGAAGTGGGGCGCACTAACGAATGGTAAACAAGAAGGTGGCTCTCGAGGGAAGAGGATCGCTTTATTTTGGAGGCGCCGCTATGGAAGTCTTGGACGAGGTATAGATAACAAGATGTGTGCTTTTGTGCGTCCTTATTGCGAGAGGTTGAGGTGATGCTAATGAGTTTAGGCCGTTCGTGATCCCCGCAAATTGAAATAAAAAAATACACAGGGATAGAACTTATGTAGAATAAACAATTGTTATTTTTCAGTTACATACTGAAGCAGGGAGTTCATGACTGAGGCCAATTATAGACATAAAGTGAAAAACTCCCTTGGTTTAAAGGTTAGATGATAAGCATGATCATGATAAAACGCTTAGTTTTTTTTTATTTCGTGCCCGCATCTTAATGAAATAGGCTAAAAATAGGCCAGGTTGCAGATTTCGTAATCAAGTTTCGTTTCCACTGAGATCGAGGACCAGGTTACAGAAGATGGCGAAAGTGGGACCCTTATCCCTTTATCTCAATGCGCTTCTTGCTTGAAACACTTCTTGAAATCGAAGCAATATACTAGCAGCTTCTGGAGTCCGATTTTATAACATTTTTCTCTCAGGTCACGACGTATAAATTCGGTAGATGATCAACGAAAGACACACGAAGTGATGATTTTTCATGGCCAATAAACAATTATTTCTACTAGCTTACTGTCTTTCGTTGACGGAGCAGTTTTCGCTTTGTAGGCCAAAATTTCAGCACTTCAGTGAAACAGATATTTAAGTTTGAATGACGGTATCATGGCTACGGTGCGCTCACGTTGTATATAAGCTGACTGGAGTTGCATTGAAGTAAATTGCAGTGCTTTACTCAAGATTACGATTTTGCCTCTCACTATGGAAGACGCACGTTTAACTAAAAGGAGACTGGAGGATAGGGAATGTAAAAGAATAACGAGACTACTACAGCCTGAAGAACAAAGACGTGCAGCCAATGGAGAGAAAGATGAAGCGTCTGTGCGACATAGTCAAGAAAGACTTGAAACAGAAAGGTTACAGAAGGGAATAAGAGCTGCTGATAAACGTGAACGGGAAAATGTGGAAACGGCAAGTCAGAGAAAAGAGGACCTAAGAATGAGAGCACGACAAAGGATCTACGAAGAAAATGAAAAATGAAGAAGCAAGTCAAAGAATAGAAGATTCCACACCGGTCTATATTAAGCAAATATCTATAATATTAATAGCGTTTGCTTCTTCGTGTGTTACGCTCTTCAATAAGAGATAGGGGAAATTCAACGTGTTATGCCGAGGCCACACTAGGCATTTACACAGACAACTTGATGCAAGGATGCGAAATTCGGACGTCATTCATGCCACGGTATCTATGCTACCGATTCTAATCATGTATCGAAAGGGCCCGAGATCTGCTCATCCTAGCAACCAGTTGGGCGTAGAAATGCATATGTGGCCCCGGCATAAGAAGCTCTGATTTTCTCTGGAAGGCAGTTCAATCACAGCTGTTTTGTTTCAGCTCGCCCTTGAAAAAAATTCAGTCCGTTTCGAAGCAAATACATGAAGTTCATTTGCACGTATCATACCTACCAAGATAACAAGTTTCATTTCTTGTAATGTTCACGTTGCTGGGATTGCATACCGATCCAAATATGCAAAAATCCGATCGTAAGCATAATACAGTTCAAACGAAGCTGTTGTCATCCGCTTCATTCTAAACTGCATTTTTCACGTGCAAGTGCGATGGTTAGAGAAATGATGTAAAGTAACAGAAAAAGTACTTTCAGCGACATGAATTAGTTTTGTTTTAATGGGCTGAATGTTGTACAAGGAGCTTCTATAGAGAGAAGGGAGCCAAGAACCTCGTCCGTGATGCTCAAGAGTCTCTTATGGTTGTCAGCCAGTCGCGTATGCACCAATAGCATATCAGTAACTCGGTTTGTCTGCTGCTCCCCCGTCACTTCCACCAATCAGATTCTCACAGCCATAAAAGATCTGGCTGACTCGCTGGAGAATCTGTGAATGGGCCGCAGGGCTCCCTCCTCCTCTATGGAAGCTCCTTGATATGCACCAATCGCATATCAGTACAGAGTCTCTTATAGCTGCAGCCCGTCGAGTATGCACCAATCGTATATCAGTAACTCAGTTTGTCTGCTGCTTCTCCGTCACTTCCACCAATGAGATACATGAACGCATCTCACAGCCATGAGAGATCTGGTTGACTCGCTGGCGAATCTGGGAATGGGCCGCAGGGCTCCCTCCTTCTCTATTGAAACTCCTTGGTGTTGCATTATGTTGGCAGGCCATCGCACATCAAGTGTAAAGCAACCACGGGTCCCGTAGTAGAATTGAAATCATCAAATACACCGTTAAAACCGGAGACGTTCAAAATATGAAAGTCTCAATTATGTTATCTTCAGACGATGAGAAACAAAGGATAGCGAAGGCGAGTAAATATAGAAGAAAAGCAATGAGAAAAGTACCTTCTAAAAGCGAGATTGCTATACTGTATTTACTTATGCTGTCTTTATATCTCTATCGTGATATACAGGGGCGAAAATTTTGCAGGTAAAATATCTGCGAGATCCACCAGTAATATAGTGTCTAGATATGTTGTGCATGTACGTGGTGACTTAGGGCGCGCGCACACCTGCGTAAAAGTTGCATTGCGACGCAGTTCTGTATCTGATTGGACATTGCTTTGCCACTAAAAAGAACATCTAAGGTATGAGTCATTTCTGGCAGTTTGTACGTCATAACAAGCAGCAATGGCCAAGCTCCTACCTTTGAGTTAGTTTAAAATTGCAATGACGCATAGTTTTAGCGTGGCCTTCCAGCGCTATTAGTTGTAGTCACGGCAGCGTAACAAGCAAAGCAAAAAGTTAAGTGGCTGAGCAATTAAGATAGGGTGCCCACACTATTAGGGATGGACTTGCTACGGGTGCGCTTCACATTCTTGGAACAGATATTTCTGTGCGCATGATAGCGTTGAATCTATTAAGACATATCGCTTGTAAAATATATGTACAGTTGTGAATTGAAACTCAATAGTAATTTAAGACAGAGTCTAAAGTGAGAACGTGGCCCTCGCTGAAGTGGAATAGCTGCCGCGGCTCGGAGTTTGAGCAGTATTAGAAGATGATGATATTAGACTAGCTGAACCCGTGAAAAAATTCACGGTTTACTAACTTTATTTCAAGTGTTTTAAAATTCCTTGTACCTGTATGCTTGTTACTGAATTTTAATGCAGTTAGTTGCACATTTAATTTCATAGTGTTTATTAGTGCAAATCGGTAGTTGCTCTCACAGTAGGTAGTTGTCCTCCTGAGGGTAGTTAAAACTTCCCAGGGGTAGTTGTCCTCCTCGGGGTAGTTGTTCTCCCAGTGAGTAGTTGTCCTTCCAAGGGGTACTTAACCTTCTATGGTGGTAGTTGTCCTCCTATTTAGGTATCTGTCCTCTACGGGACTCGTCGATATTCTACGGTTGGTAAATGTTTTCACTTACCATAATTTAACCCGAGGTAGTACTTCAAACTTAACCCAACCAGCCTGAGCTGCCGTAAATCGCTTATTCCTGTCTTTCGTTACTCAGTCTGTCTACCTTACACCTCGCCTAACCTTTTATAATATTTTTAATTCACCGCTAAAATTAATCACGAATTTATTCAGTCCGCAAAGACTTCACACTGGTGTCTTGATAAAGACAGAAACATGACGGTACTTCTTGCATTGTTCCCCAATGTATTTGCACAACTTTTCCAAACTCTGTTCCCCACAGTTTAGAGGTAATTTAGCCCTTTCTTATCTTGCGCTTTTCAATTTTTTGTCGGCGTATTCGATTTTTCTCACTATTTCGGGACCCGTGGGTACAGATCAATAGCCCATCATTTGTCTGCTCTGTATAATGCCATAGCCAGGTAATAAAAGAAAGCAGATTCGGTCAATTTCTTCACTCGCAGCTAGGTAATCTTCTGTTCTTAAGCTGTCATTGTATTTGCTCCGACATGCAGCGCACTGTTCTGGCGGAATTCCCACGGTAACGGCAAACAATGATAGCAGAAAAACCTTGCCCTGTTGCATCCGATTGATGATCCCCGCCGTATCACAGATACCTACGTTAGTTTGATAATGCTGCCTGATTCACAGTATTTTGAAGATTTTACCGAATTTCTTCCAAGCTATTTGACCGATGACAGCTGCTGAGCTGTAAAAGTATTCGCTCAAATATTCTTCTATTATTGAAGAGCGTAACACACGAACGAACGAACGAAAGAACAACGCTCTAATAATATAGATAACTCGAAGCTGCATACACAGCAGCGCAAGGGGAAGGAAAGGAGTAACGTTGCCATGTTTCGACTCTCGTGTGCAGCGAACTTGAGGTTTGACGCAGTTTGTTAGGATTAAGGAACAGGCGCTATTTTTCAGTAGGTTGGGTTGAGAAGCTGCATTTGGTGAACTAAAGTGAGTTATAATAGCGTAGGTTAAGATTGGTTCATTATAAAAAGTGAGGACATTAACTAACCGAATTCCAGTGGAATTTCCACGGGTCCCGCTAGTATCGGTTACTGTGTGAATTTTTCACGCACGGGTCCACTAGTAGAGACATAAAACAGAAACTGATTCATCATGCAATGAATCTGAATACTGTTAAAAAAATATCTTCCATTCAGAAAAATTTGGAAGTGACAGTGCCCTTCCTATCCTTCCTGGTTAGCTCGACACTAATCCCCGCAATTCCAATATTCTGGGAACACAGGGCCACAAAAATCCATAAATCTTATTTCTAAAGTTCAACGAAATAACCAACAATTTAGCTCAGCCACTGGATTTAATTACGGAATTTAAAACGCACGATAAAATCGAGAGAAGAATATCGCATTGTTGAGTCGCATAGGAGCCAGACTGCCTACA
The DNA here is from genome assembly GCA_001587735.2 of Parhyale hawaiensis. Taxonomy (NCBI): domain Eukaryota; kingdom Metazoa; phylum Arthropoda; class Malacostraca; order Amphipoda; family Hyalidae; genus Parhyale; species Parhyale hawaiensis. Next base: position 12,467,698 of record LQNS02278183.1, on the reverse strand, counting down.
CGGCCCTCAGCAACAGCGGCACACACACGCACACACAAATCTGCCACATGAATTTCTGCGGAGCTTTGGTAGCCACGATACCATCTGGAGCTATGGCTGTGCCAGCTGCTCCATGGGTGGTCATGTTTTGGTGAGGAGTATACAAGGGACCTCTCGCTTGTAGGAGCCTCGCCTAGGTATAGTACTGCGCGAGTGGCGCGATTTTATGGTAGACACTTGAATGACATCCCCCCGCAAAAGCTACGTACTTTTCGATTAATTGTATTAGTAAATAGAAGTAATGCTTCTTAGCCAAAGAGAATTTTTGTATACGCCTGCGTCACACGGTACAACTTTTACAGTGTTACATCCTATAATGGAGAAAATTTCATATTATCTCGGAAAATATTAGTATTTTGGTTTACGGGAAAGTACCGTAATTTCTTCTACGCAACCGACTATGCACTTACACTTACTTTCACGGGGTAGCAGATAACAGCACCGTATATACGTAAGTGCCATTTTGGGGGATTTGTAAAACGACTTCTCGTAGGCATCTTTCGATTCAGGTGATACCTACATTATTTAACTTATACTTACTCTGAAACATACAATTTTCCCACTCACCAATACCAACTAACAAAAAATTAGCAGTTATGCAAAAACTCACCAAATGGATGACAACCGCGTCCAACGCACGTGCAGAGACAGAACACTAAAGTCGATTTTGAATAGAAGAAGTGGGAAGCCACGGAAAAATACAGCACTTTGAGAGCACATACCTCCGCCAAGCGAAACAACGGTCGAAAAATTCAATTTGGCTTTGAAACCATGTTTTTCTTTGTATCAACTCCAAAATTTAATAATTTGTGCCCTTTAATGGTATTAACAGTTTATGCAATTTTTGTGAAGATCCGTTCATAACTTTTTGAGTTATGCAGCACCAATCATTATAACAAACATTGGTCAAACATACAAAGGAATAAACCGATCTGCACCAAAATTTAATCATTTATGTCTTTTAACATTAGTAACAACTCCTATAAATTTCATAAAGATCCATCCATAATTTTTTGAGTTATTGTGCTGACAATCATAAAATTAAACACAGTGGCAAACGAACTAACAAATAAACGAATCACTCCAAAAGTTTGGTCATTTACTCATCGTAATATAGGTACCTAACAACTCACGTAAATTTAATCAAATCCGTCCATAATTTTTTGAGTTATTGCTAGTGAGAAATATGAGGCAAACAAGCGGATGGACGGATCTTCACCAAAAGTTAATTATTATTATTAGTATTATATTGGTATTGTCCCGCTATTTCTGAAACTTAGACAATCAATAGCGATCTAAGATGATTTACTCGGCTTACAGCCGGAACCACAACGTTGTGCTCAGGTGGCAAGAGATGAAGGACGAAAAGAGAAGAAG
>LQNS02278183.1:12383423-12395658 GCA_001587735.2 Parhyale hawaiensis | reverse complement strand
GGAAGAAAGACCAGTATGAGTTACAGGTGAGAAGGAAGCAAAATGGGTACGAAAGGCAGACAAGACGATCGTGATGACGACCCAACGGGTCACGGGTCGTCTAGTTAGGACTAAAATGAAACTTAGCCGTGACCGCACGTAGCAAATTTACATGACATCGACGAGGCATAGTATTTGAGTGTGGGACCTCAGGTCTTTGTAGGTTGTTTTCTTAAATATATCACCGTATTTTTTTCATTTATTTCATTGAATTTCCGTCTCATGACTGGCCAACCACTTGAGCTGCAAAATATTGTAAAATGTTGTCGCCAAGTACAGAAAGTTCAAGCAATGGCTAACTGTTACTGTGGTTTCTCTCGCGAACAAATTTGGTAGTATAGGTGCTTATATTTGTTGGTAAGAAATAAATACATTCTGTGAAGAGCAATGCGAACTGAATATAAAGTGTAAATAAGGCTTCAATCAAGAAAATAAAGTTAAATTAGGTCGCCGAAAAGGAACAAATTCGGCGCTAGTGCTGTGAAAGTTTCCACCAGCATGCAGAGCAATTTTCTATTGATAACTGCTAAATTTTTATATATTATCTTCATGTATTTATACGCTAGAGATGAATTTCGCAATTTAAGACGATTTTTCTGGTTAAATTTGGCAAAATAGCCCTAGACTGCTCAGCCGTAGATTCGTCGATGATGACGTCACTTTTTGGTGCTAACTTCTTGTGAGTCCTCCCGTTACGCTCTTTGCTTCCTAGTAAATGTATCTGGCAACCCTGAACGCACTGCCCCAGGCTATCACCCCTGTGATTTCTTACATGAAGGATAACCACAAAACAACAACAGCAAATAAGGAAAAGATAAAAAAAAAACACTTTTGGAAGCACACACCACACAAAACCTTTACGACAGCTAGTTGCAAATTGCTCCAGAGAAATTTTCTACCATCGCTCTTTCGAACGGTGTTGGAAGATCGCTCTTTCGAACGGTGTTGGAAGATCGCTCTTTCGAACGGTGTTGGAAGACGTGTGAATGAGATGTTCCATCGAGCCTCTCGAATAGGTTTCCAATGCCGTTGCCAACCGGTTGCCAATACGTTGCGAAAGGTTTGCCAACGGTAGTTTCCAACGCCTTTCAAACGCTTTGAAAACACTGGAGAGATGGAAAGCAGTTCGCAACTATGGATGCCAACCCCTTTCGCAACGCGATTCCAACTACATAGTATGAGCCCTGTGTTACTCTCTGTCAATTTCACTTGATTTATTGCATAAAAGAGATGGTAAACTTAAAACCAAAAGTGCTTCTGACACGTGCGGGCATATGCCGGGTTGAATTCATCTGCTCTTTTAAACGCTCTTTCGAAATTTTATCCTTCAGAAATCTGGAAAAATTTGTAGGTGCTCTAATACGTATTTCTGTGCAACCATAAAGACTGCAGAACATTCTGAAGACGGAAATGGAATATGAAGGAATAATGAAAAATAGTTATTTATCAGCGAACAAGCATCTTGTGACGTCACAAGCATATTACTCGGAGTGTACGACAGCTTGGGCATTGGCTTGGGTCCTCAGCATGCGCTCACGTCTTGAGTATCATCATCCTTGCTCGTCACCTATGGCACCGGCCCCTTTCTTGGCGGAATAGGGACTCTGACGAGAGGTCTCCACATTTTGGCCAATCCATCTAAGCCATCGACGGTAAAACTAGCCCAGTGGTGGGTAAGCTGCGGCCCACGGGTCTCATCCGGCCTGTTGGTCTTTTTATCTGGCCCGCCGAAAGTTCTGGGATTTGAGATATATTAATTGATTTTAAGCACCCACTATAAATAAAAAGGACATTCAAAAATTGCATATCTGCAGCAGATATGTCATTTATTTTTATCGTAGATACGTTATCATACGAAAGTTCGTGAGGCCCCCGAGTCAAAAGGTTTTGCTACTCCTAATCTATACCATATTTAGTATAAATTCAAAATCAGCTTCGTGAACTCATGTTTTGATAAAAGTCATAGTATAAGAAAAAATGAGGATTTTGCATCTTCTGTTGGCGAACTGTTGTGTCATGGATTGTGCGTTTTCCTTTTCATTTTAAAACGGGAATACAACCACGCAATTATCTTGTGACCTTTATGCATGCAAATGTTAGAAGGATCTGCTCAGTTCGATTTTTTTTGGAGATTTTTCTAAAAAAACTGCGATTGTTCAAAAATCTACAGTTGTTTCCGATTTCACTGATATTATCCGCATTTATTATATACGTGCATAAACCCAGGAAGCAAAGAACGCAAGTTACGCTCTTTGCTTCCTGCCTAAACCATACTCAGTAAAAATTCTGAATCGGTGTGGCGAACTCGGGTATTAGTAAAAAGTTATAGCTTATTTGATAAAAAATGAGAATATTTTATCTTGAGTTGGACTATTGTTTTGTCTTTTATTGAGAGCTTCCCACAACATTTGAGAATGGGCACACCATCGTGCAATTATCCTAGTGCATAATACCTTTCTTTCGTACAAATACCGCCGTCAAGTTCATTTCGACGAGTTGAATCCAGTCAAAACTGTGCAAATTGCATCGGTAAGAAACAACTCCATTTGCTGCAAGGCGGAAAATGCTCTGCACGTGCAAAAAGAGAGAAATAGCTGAAACTTCGCATGCCACAAGAGTATGCAAACAGAGAGAAAATGGCGCTTCACTGAAAAGAATTGGGTCATTCTTGCGCAAATCGCAGCGGGGACAAAAATGTTCCGAAAACGTCGGCATTTACGAGACTGTTAAAACCGTTACACAAATACAAAACTAGATAGCTAATTGGAACTAGACCTGCCACAAGAATACGCAAACAGAAGGAAATTGGCTTTTGAACCAAATAAATCGGGTCATGATTATAGAAATAGCAGCAGTTGCAAGCTTTGTTGATGCAATGGTGTAGTTTACGGTACTTAGTACTGACATACATCAAAATACGACAAAACAATATCGCGTTTCTCTTTTCATTGGGGAACTGGAATACCATAGCGCAATCAAACCCTAATACTAATACTTTTCTTCTGTGCAAATAAGAGGACGATTTGCTGATTTCGATTTTTCAAGATATTTCGAAGAAAACCTGCAAAGTACCCCTTATATGATTTTTCTAAAATATTCAAGCGTTCTTGTCGTATCACAACGTGCTAACAACGTGTTGGGCACGTCCTTAGCACCTTGTGCTGGGCAGTCACTTAATACGTCCCTTGCACGTTATGATACGAAGTGCTGAGGACGTTCCCAACACGTAGATACGACGTACTAGCAACGTTATCCAGAGCTGAATTGACAATGTCAGTTAGCTATGAATGTAGTCATAACGTTGTGAGCACGTTGCCTGACAACGTGCACGACACAACGTGCTAGCAATGTTATCTGGAGTCCACAGGTCAACGTGCATTATAGGTACATAGCACATTGAGTCACCAAAACACGACTCACCATCTACGTAAACTCAACGCAAAATTGTTGGCTGGGATCCTTAGGTTTTCGTTTCCATTCTCCTTCTTTCACGTGCTTCTTCCTTATTGACCGGCAGAAGTATAATCTGTAAGAAAAATCTACAATAATCTTGAATGGAACATTAGTCAGCTTATATGCAATGTATAAGTGCAACGTAGCCAAGATGCAGCCTCTCAAATATCTGCTTCATTGAGGTGCTGAAATTTTGGTCTATGAAGGGAAAACTGCACCCTCATAGAAACCCAGCAAGACAGAGGAAATAATTGTCTACTGCCCGTGAACAATCGTCCCTTCGTGAGCGCTCCGTTGATGATCTACTGAATTTATACGACGTGATCTGAGAGAAAAAAGTTATAACAGCAAACTCCAAAAGCTGCATATATCTTAGCTTCGATTTCAAGAAGAGTTTCGAGCAAGAAATGCATTCAAGTAAAGGGATTAGGATCCCAATTTCGTCAGCTTCTGCAGCCTGGTTAGCGATCTTCATGAAAACACGACTTAATTACAAAATCTGCAACCTGGTCTATTTTCCGCCTATTTCCTTAAGAAGCAGACACGAAATAAGTAAACTAGACAATACTCTGAGAGCGCATACCTGCGCCAAACAAGGCAACGGTTACGTAAAATTCAAATTGGTTTTGAGATAATGATTTTCTTTGTATAAACACCAAAATCTATTCATTTATGCTTTTCTATAGCATGAAAAGTTTCTGTAATTTTCTTGAAGACCCGTTCATAAAATTTTGAGTTATGCTGCTAACAAATATTGTGATATATATCAGTTAGACCAACAATCGGAGCATCCGATCATCACCAAAATTGAATACAATTCATCTTTTTTAGCATAACTAACAAGTCCTGTAAATTTCTTGAAGATCCATTCGTAACTTTTTGAGTTATTGCGCCAACAAACACAAAGTCAAACACAGCGACAAAGACACGAACAAACATATCATAAAAAAATTTTGCTGTATACCCACCAACTCATGTAAATTTTATGAAAATCCATCAATAACTTTTTGAGTTATAGCACTAATAAAAATAGGCAGACAAACAAATACACAAACAGATGAATGAATTTTCAAAAAAGTTGATCATCTGTTACTGTTAACGTGCTGAACATTCCCTGTAATGTTCGTAAACATCCCTTAGTATCTTTTTGAGTAATATTGTTATAGCCAAAGAAACAGACAGACAAGACAAAAACATAACTTTCTTGGCGGAAGCAATAAATAAACACACCAAACATTCCCTGTAATGTTCGTAAACATACGTTAGTATCTTTTTGAGTAATATTGTTATAGCCAAAGAAACAGACGGACAAGACAAAAACATAACTTTCCTGGCGGAAGCAATAAATAAACACACCAAACTTTTTATTATATTATTAGGATGCTCACTTTTACTGTAATCTAGATACCAGTAGTTGAACATGTAGCTGCAGCGTAAAGTTTTAACTGCCACGAATAAATACAGCTAAAGAAAACATAAGGGAAACGCCATCCAAACTTGACCCTCCGGGAGTCCAGTATACAACGCAAAAAAGGAAATCAGATAGCACCTCCGTGGGTACTTTTCTAAGTCAAGCGGGCTGTAGAAAAGTAAGTAAGTAAACTTATATGTTTCTCATATGGATGTTGGGTGCAGCATATTTAGAGCACAGCATCCTGAGATATTCATGCATAAGACTGAGTGAAGATCAGCACTTAATACTAACATAGGGGCGAATTAGCATTTGTTGAGCAGTGTTCCACTTGATGCACTTTACAGGAAACAGAGGAATATTATAGTGGCCTGTCATAATGGTAAATATTTACACTTGAATAATCAAGGAATAAAATCAAATGTGACTTTTGGGGGGTCCCAATGGACTACAATACAAAGGTAAAAATGGTTTCCCTTCACATGTAGTTTTACGTACATCAGTACTATATAATAATTCACGTAGTGTTCTTATTTATTTATTTATTTATATATTTATATCTTTCCTGTCACGCTCTATGGGAATAAGATAGGAGAAAATTCAGATTTCAAAAGGCGAAAAAAAAGTTTGAGTACCTTGGAATCTTTTTCTTCAGTATTAGATAGGGGAAAAATGAGGTAGCCCAAAAGACGGCGGGGGTTTTGGTGAAGTGTTAATTTTTTGCCGTCATTTAAAATGACGGCATAGGCCACTAGTACAAAGGTAAAAATGGTTTCCCTTCACATGTAGTTTTAAGTACATAATTGATAATACACACTGTACATCAAAACCCAATTGGTCTACTGTACTTCTAAATTTCTTTATTATTCTGGCATATCTAAAATGAAATTATTAAATAGTTGAAATTCGGATTGCAATTTTTATAACGTTTTTAGTCTATCTGCCATAAAAATAGAGGAATTATTGAGACTAAAACTCGACATACTACAGTTTAAGATGAAGCGTGCGTTTTCCAAGGTGTGACATTTCATATCCCTTATTATATGATACGCATCAAGAAGTTTAGAAATGAAATGGACGTATTCAGTTTGAACTAAAGCATCCTCAGGGGGAAAGAGAAATAACAGCTATTTTCTGGTATGGATGCTGTGTCCAACGCTAACTCATTTATTTTGTCGCAACGGTATCAGAATATTTTATCTCTGCATTCCTACCGGTAAGTCTCAGTTGGTCAAGCGCGCTACTACTGGCGGAAAATAAAGCGTAAAGAATAGAAAAAGAAATGAGAGAGAGTAAAAGTGTTCCTCGGACGAGGTCGGCTATCTCGATCGGTAGCCCATCTCACGCGTTACAGAAGGGGAAATGTAGAGAACCTACCTAATTTTACAAAACTAACCTTCTCAGTAGAGGCTGCGCCAGCTGCAACATAGACTGCGAAGAAGGCACTTGGGCTTACTTAGGAATAAAGCTAAACACTAGCATAAGAGAGAGTTATCATCTAGTTTGTTGAGAGTCACTGGCACAACGTCTACATAGTATGAATGAGATGATAAGAAGAACGTCGGTTACTCCGAGTTAAAGCAAAAATGTTTCTTGAGAGCAGGAAATACAGTTTGCAGAAGAAACAAACAAACAGAGATCATGTATTTCTTATTTGGATGCAGTGCTTGGCAAATTAGGGGCACAACACCCTGATGTTCTGAAGCTCGTAAGTTACATTCTTAAAGCTAACACATATGGGACAAGAGTTGCTTAAGAGGTCCGACGAATAATAGTAGGGGTAAATTGTGTCAACCGTTCGAAACCAAAATGACAAAACGGCTAAATTTTGGACAGATATTTTGTTGTATCCTACAATGAGAAGAAGGAAGAAGTTTTTTTTTTTAACAAAAAAAGATATGTTACGGTTTGAATTATGGTGCGTGCTACATGTGTAGTAAATAAATAAATATATATATATATATATATATCCTATGTTTGTGATAGGAATAGAGAAATCATGAAATAAAATAGAATATATAAATTATATCACCGTGAAAAAAAAAATACGGTGCACGTTGCCAATTTAATTCATTATATAACTGTGGGTCTCTTATGTATGATAGAAAAGAATTTATTTGTGTAAGACAGCCTGTGGGGCATTAGAAAAGAAGAGTAATTAGATATCACGTTAGAAGATGTGAAATAAGTGAGATGTTTTCTATGCTTGAGAGAGTGTCAGTCACGTTTACCTTAAGAATTTTTGCAAAGAAGCAGAGCAAAAATAAATCATTTTCTTATATGGATGCAGTACTCAACATATTAGGAGGGCGCAACATGAGTGTTTTATTCTTTGTCTTGAAGCAAACACAAGTGTCTTTATTTTTATTCTTAAAGCTAAGACATGGGACAGAATTTGCCAGACGCCAGATTTTGTTTAACGTTATCCAGCTATGGTAATAATAGGAGAAATGTAAAACTAGACATACTATACAGTGTAAAATGCAACAAGATTTGTCAGATTTTGTTTAACGTTTTCATTCTATCTCTGATTACACAATTCGATTACTTTACACCCGTGCAGACGGTCTCTTCCACGGTCCTCCGCACTGGAGAAGGTAGAAGCCTAGCGGTAACCGTATAGGTATGCCACCTCAGTCAGCGGCCCACCTTCCGAAACCGAGGGGAGAGGTATTGACAGCCTATCTAACTTAAAAAAAAAAAAAAAAAAAAATCGTCAGCAGGAGCTGTGGCAAGCTGCAACATCTCCACATCTCCTAGGGAGAAGGCACTTGAGACCCTTGGGTTCGTGAGGCTCAAACAATGTTTAGGCCGGGAAAGGGCCCTGCAAGAATCTACCCGGGGGCTGAATAAATAATAAAAGAAAAAACTATACAAAACTAGCCTCGTCAGCAGGACCTGCCGCAAGCTGCGACATCACCTGCGGAAAAGGCACTTAAAATTGGGATCCTTGGATTCGTGAGGCCCAAACAATATTTTGGCAGGGAAAGGGCCCCGCCAGAACCTACCCTTGAGGGCCGAATAAAAAAAAAAAAATTATCTAAAGCAAGATATATGCGATGGACATGTTATGTGGCGTAATATTGTTATGCCTCTTATGACAAAGATTGAGTTAAATTACTCCTCTGAATAAATACCTATAGTAAGTCTAGTAATTCGTTGCATATGTTACGCAACAGTGTGTCTGTGAAATATATGACAGACTGAATAAAATAAAATACAGTAGCTCGAACATTTTCCAGAAACAAAGTTAGCAGTAGTAGGTATCTTAGTACTCGAATTTCCTGCCATCCCGTCTTGTTATTCACAGTAGAAGAATTTTCTCTTATCGAAATGTATAACATCGTGACGAAGAGACGGACCAACAAACCAATTAAGCGGATAAGGAAGCAAGCAAGCAACCAACCAACCAACCAGTCAACCAACCAACAAACTCCATTGTATTTTATAGTGAATAAATAGTAGATGGAAAATATCCATGTTTACCCACTTCATGCAACGTTTGCTTTGAGTGCATACCGCATTTCTACTGGAAATAGAAAAAGGTCCAACTCTGGGACTTTTGTGATGTGAATCTAGACCCGGTGCTGATTTTACCAGCCATACCGCACCATCCTGAGTTGATCTTCATCATTATAAGCAAGCATCTTGCAACAGTATTTTGCAGTTAAAATAATGGTAATAATGGTCAAGGAATCAATTAAGAGAAGAGAAAACGTACTTTTTGGTGTCTCTTTTACATGGTGGACTGTGGAAGTGCTAAAGCTTTGCAATCCAACCGTCCATCCAGCTCCAGCAGAGAAGAGAACTTGTCGAATGTCGACAGTCGACTCGAAGAGTTCCGCATCATTCAGTGGGTCGTGAAGAGTGAGAAGGTGAGGTGTAGTGCAATTGCGCTCGCGTTTCACGGCTCTATTTTACGATGCCGTAGTTTAAAATATTGCCACAAATATAGGTGATATACCACCATCATGGATAAAATTCGCGTTGGAGTACGCGTACGTCCTTTTAATCGTAGAGGTAAGTAATTCTGTGACCTTTTCAATTTTCTTTGGAAACGTCGTGTGAGTGAGTTGGAAGCCTAATGTGGTGCATGCTTTCGGGTACTATTACAAAAGCTAAGAAACTTAGACTGAGGTAGCTGTCCATCTATCAGCCTATGTTTACGTCTACTAAAAGCCCTAACTCCCTTGTGTATCACTACGTATGTTATATCTTGGAGTATGTCGCTTGTTTTCACGGTTTCGAGGACATTTATATGAATGAAACTTACTGTTATGAGTCACAGGCATTTCAGGAAATATTTTTGAGGTTTGAGAGAGATTTGATGCAATTAAGTCTGCTGTCAGACTGTAATATCACTAATATGTTATTTCAGGTTATATTTCATGTATGTTTTACATATGTTTTCAGTTTCCCTGTGATCGAATATCTGTTCTCGCAGAACAGCTGATAGTGTGTGTGCGGTCATGAACGGAGTGTGTTTAGATACGCACTGTGAATCATGCGCACATGTGTGCGTGTGTGTTGCTCATATAGCCTAGCTATTCTATTACTAGTACTGGCTAATATTCGTCTTATCCCCCACTTGAACTTCAGAATTATATTGATATCTTTTGATTCGTTAAAAATTACTGATTTAGAATATATAGGTCTTTATTTGTGAAATTCTGTTTTGTTTTGTAAAATTTTTGTCTTTTCAGCTTCTTAATTGACCAGGCGGAGCGCTCTGCTGCTTTAGGTTAGGTTACATGCGTATGCGTAAGAGCCAAACTCGCCCCACTTCAGGCCGTACTGTCGGGTAGTTAGTTACGCATGAACCCCTTCAGAGTCACCCCTCTTAAGGCCGTAGTACTATCGGGTAGTTAGGCAAAAATCCCTCAGATTCACCCCTCTGTAGGCCCTACTGTTGGGTAGTTAGGCATAAACCCCTTCATAATATCGGGCAGGTTAGGTAAGGCGTAGGTCTGGTTTGCCTAATTTCCACAAAAGATTGATCTCATTTACGTTTTCAGCATGCCTCAATTATACTAGAAATGACTTTCTTATCCTTTAACTCGGGTGGGGAATAAGACGAATATTTACCCACTAACCTAACTGGTTAGGTTAGAGCTTTTTAGTGTTTTTAACCCGGCCACGGTCGGTGCTTCTCGAGATTTCACAGCAAAAGTAGGGTTCGATGTACACCTCTCCGCACATTCATTAAAACTGGTGGTAGAGATACCATTGAAGCCTTTTGAAGGCTTATTGCTGCGTTGCCACACTTGCAGATAGGGTATCCTTCGTAGATGACAGACTCTGAGTACAGGTTAATGTCATGTGGGCTAGTTGGTGCTTTTTTTCAATTGTTAATGTCTATCACATCACTACTGTTCTCACCGAATGTTAATTGCGTCATACCGCAACACGAAAACTGATCATTTGCGACAGAAAAGTCAAGGACTAAAAGTGTCTTTTAACTGTCCTACTACCTAGTCTAAAACAATGACCATTTTCGTGAAAACCGATTACTGTCCTCGTCGAAAAATTCACGAGAGGTAGAATCTGTGTTATTAGATAAGCTACCTGCTACCTACCGTACGCCGCGTAAATTGTGAGTAGCTGCAGCAGCTTAACTAGCTAGCTAGCAAGCATAGCTAGCTCTACTATGCAAAAAGGAATCTGCAGCCAAGAAGTGACGATTTCCAAGAGTTTGTAAATATACCGTACCTATCTTGTGAATTCCTTCTTAGATACACTTCTTGGCTGTAGATTCCTTTTTGCATAGTAGCTATAACAACATTTAGCTATGTTATTGATCTTTTAACCTTGGATCTAGGTCCCTATACATACGCTACCGTAGTGGTTTTAGTGTCCAAATTAATTATTCTATCCCTTGTCGCAAATTTTTCAGATTATGGCTGCATGATATGGCGTTCAGTAATGTTGACTAGGTACTATTAATCCATAGTGCACTCTTAGGTGTAATGATATACCTAGGTGTATGTCGGAAATCCATGTTTTTTATATATATATATATATTTTTTTTCTTTTCAACGGAGTGATTTTTCTGTGAATCAAATGAGGTTAACCAAACCTGATCTCACCTAACCTTACCTAACCGAACCTAACCCAACGAAAGTTCCACCGTTGAAAATTTTCGGATGTAGCTACAACAGTAACATCGAATAGAAATGAAAGATGTGTGTATATTCGAATCTCTGTAAATATGAGTTTTTTGACTTGTTTCTTGTACAATAATAAATGAACTTCGCTAGTTAAATTTCGGAAGTGTATTGCCGTACATTTTAGGCCTAATTGCAGGAACGTTCACAGTGTTCTGAGTTTCACTTCCAAGTTTGAAGAGTTATCTGTAACTTAACCCTTGTCAATTGCTACGCTAAATGACGCGTTGGCGAACTTCTCAGTACATCGTTTATGGGATACACTGCGCAGTTGTGTTTACAAGGATATAGCCTACCTAATGGAGCATTTGGATGCGGTTAGCACGTATGGAGACCAATATAGGCTCGTGTGAGTCCGCCATAACAGGGAGGTGTTGACTGTTGAGCCTGAATCGGTGACATCTTCGTGTAGGGACTGGAGCGGTGCTAGAGAAATGCCTAGTCTGTCTAGGGCAGGTGTGGTGGTTCTGGTCTCCACATGCGTTCCGTGGCTGCAGTTATGGACCGACCGGGAGGTTAGGTGAGGTAAGGTAAGGAGGTTAGGTGAGGTAAGGTAAGGAGGTTAGGTGAGGTAAGGTAAGGAGGTTAGGTGAGGTAAGGTAAGGAGGTTAGGTGAGGTAAGGTAAGGAGGTTAGGTGAGGTAAGGTAAGGAGGTTAGGAGAGGTAAGGTAAGGAGGTGAGGTGAGGTAAGGTAAGGAGGTGAGGTGAGGTAAGGTAAGGAGGTTAGGTGAGGTAAGGTAAGGTAAGGAGGTTAGGTGAGGTAAGGTAAGGTAAGGAGGTTAGGTGAGGTAAGGTAAGGTAAGGAGGTTAGGTGAGGTAAGGTTAGGTAAGGTAAGGAGGTTAGGTGAGGTAAGGTAAGGTAAGGAGGTTAGGTGAGGTAAGGTAAGGTAAGGTAAGGTAAGGAGGTTAGGTGAGGTAAGGTAAGGAGGTTAGGTGAGGTAAGGTTAGGTAAGGTAAGGAGGTTAGGTGAGGTAAGGTTAGGTAAGGTAAGGAGGTTAGGTGAGGTAAGGTTAGGTAAGGTACATTTAAATCGAATTTGCTTTCAGACTGCGTGTTGAATATTCGTTAGAGAAGCAAAGAATCTGTTGATAGTAAACCGAACGGGCCGCTCCTTGACGGGCAAAAGAGGACGGCCGAATAGCGGGTGGTCTGCGCCCAGCTAAATAAC
>LQNS02278183.1:12367378-12380350 GCA_001587735.2 Parhyale hawaiensis | reverse complement strand
CCCGGAGTCGGAGTCGGACTAAAAATTCCGACTCCGACTCCGACTCCGACTCCTAGAGCAAGTGAGATTCCGACTCCGACTCCCCCTCAAATCCTCCGACTCCGGCCGACTCCGACTCCGACTCCGCAACCCTGGTAGCATAGGCTAGATACGGTAAGTTGGTACGGTAGCGTAGGCTAGATACGGTAAGTTGGTACGGTAGCATAGGCTAGATACGGTCAGTTGGTACGGTAGCATAGGCTAGATACGGTAAGTTGGTACGGTAGCGTAGGCTAGATACGGTCAGTTGGTACGGTAGCATAGGCTAGATACGGTAAGTTGGTACGGTAGCGTAGGCTAGATACGGTAAGTTGCATGGGCGACATTTGAGCCGCTCGACCTTGCATCAAGTTGTGCTTGCGATTTTATAGTGTAACCCTGGCTTAGGACTCGCCGCGAGGTTTAAGCTTGAGCCACCAACAACTTTCATGTATCTATAAGTATAAAGGCGAGTTCACGCAATAGCCATAGCTGAGACTGGTGAGAACGCGCGAAATATAGCTAGTCCTATTGCGAAATATAAAATTTTGATCCTCCATCCGCCGTCCTCACGAGGAAATGGTCTGATAGTCAGATGTCAGCGAGTTCCGTTCAGAAGTACGCCGCTGTAGTAGTTCCGGCCTGCTCTTCACACAACATGTTCTTCAAAATTTTAGAATTACGGCTAAAAGAAAACCTCGATAGGTGTATCCCCTGTACCCTGTATACGAGATAATAAATGATGTTTGTTTTGTTTGTTTTCCAGGCTTAACAGCATGATGAAGTAACTATGGTGCCCATTCAGTTCACAATTAAAGTATCAATAATAACTAAATTTCATGATGAAATGCCACAAAAATAATCTGTCCTGACTTTCGCACGAGAAGAATCCCAATCACAACTATGATAGCTACAACTCCCGGTTTGCTTACGAACTTTGCATAAGGGCCAGTTCACACGGCTCTCATTTGAACGCGTTCACTCCCGAAAATGAACACGAGCCGTGAGTCAACTTCTGTTGTCGCTGTCCACACGTAGAACCTGCCTTCATTCAAATGAACGACGATGCGGATTCGCTTATGATCTCGTTTCTTTACATTTTCGCTTATATTTCGCGTCGGTTTGAAGTCACATTCGTATCCCATGATCTCATAGCCTGAATTTCATCGGAACAGCCTATGTTCAAAATATTTATAACCTGATAAACCGATAAATGTCAAACCAGTTTGCAGCAATCGCTTCGTTGTGAAATCAGAGATGGCGCCACGGTTCTTTAGTTCAGCTTTTTCAGCTTAACTAGTTTTCTTGTGTTGATTGTGATTGTTAAAGTGACGTTAAAAAAAACATATTTGTCGCCTTCTTTATGATTTGAAAACGCTATAGAGGATAAATTTAGTATTTTTAGATTTTGTTACTGAACTTGAATGACGCGGCTCGTTGAAAAAGCAGACGTGCTTCATCCTTCCGTCTCCCTCATTTGCAGCTGCCGTTACCATTAAATCAACGCGCCGTGTCCATCAGTTTGGCTGAACGCGCTACGGTGAGGGACGTATGAACAGGGCCGAAGCCGTACACCGACAGTCGCGGCAAAAAAATGCACCGCGCTACCTATACCTACTTCCGCGACTTTTTTATTTATTTTTCTGTCGCCCGTTCAGCGGTGAAGAGGCGCTGGATTCGTTCATTTGAGTTATCGTGTGAACCTCCTCCCTTTGTATTAACTGTTCTGCCCATCCTTTCTGTTATGGCGAATTAATTACTGTGATGTAACAAGAAGCGCTGACGTTATACAACCCGAATAGTGGAGTGTTTTTGGTCACTTTTGGAGCCAAATGTAGAACAATTAAGTGAAGCTGTGACGAACACCTGTGGTCGGGATGCTAACAGGTCGGGTGATGGTATATACCTAAATCAGATTCGCTCGACTGTATTTGGTAACGAAGGAAGTTCGCGCAGATTTTGCCGTGAATTTTGCAACAGAAAACGTAAGAATTTTCTGGCTTACCTGACATCTAGTATGTGCCGTAGTCTTGTTTTAGGTGTGCAGAAATGGAACCCGGGGTTGCGTGTGCACCGTTCACAGAGCCTGGCAGTTTTGGACTAGCTAACTCTTCTTGGCAGCATAATATTGTTCAAGAGTTCGAAAGGTGTAAGGTGTTGGTTATTTGGCGCGTGAAGTCAGACACCCGCTAGTCTCAGGAGTCGGACATTTACCTATGTCTTCCGACTCCGCCACCGTGCTTTGCGTTGAAGTTGCAGTTGCGATTTACCAGCGTGTTGGATAAACTAGGATTGTAATAATATTCCGGCGTGTGGGAGAGTACCTATGCAGTCTGCATAGCACTACTTTGGCGAGGCAGCGTAGACTAGTCACTGCTGTGCACCTGGTGCACGTGCACGTACCGCTTGTAGCCTGCTGAGATGGGATGCATTGTCCCCTACGCGTGTTGAAAGTAGCTTGTTGATCATGAAGCATCCATTAGTAAGATATTTGATCATTGGTAATTAAACGCAATACCGCATAGGCCTATTCATTAGATTGTTGAGCGTATCACGTGGCGCCGCGGTCGTGCTGCCTGCAGCTACACCAGGGAATTCGTACGTGACTTACGCTTCATTAGGCTTACTTACTTCCGTGGACGACACCTTACTATCTTCTGTGGGCTATACTGGCGGCTTGCCGTCTTGCGGTGGCACGACTCACGAGTGGCTCGATTGTGATCTTCTCGTCTCGCCACTTCCAGAGCTAGTTTGACGAGTGTGGCAGCGGTTTCGACTAGCAGGAAATGAATATTTTCTATTTTACGACGCGTGTACAGTACAAAGCATGAGCTATAGGCATATCCATTATTTTCCCTGAGCAGTAGCCTAAGCAGGTTGCTTTGAACCTTGGATCTGACTGCCTTATAAACCTCGAGGTGCGATGTGTAAGTTTTTAGAGCTGAAAACGAATATAACATTTATTTTGCAGATAAATTATTTTACGACGACCTAAGAAATGTATAGGCCTATGGTAAACGTAACCTGACCGAGACAGAAATGAGGATTTGCTTAAAAAATATTATTTTTTTAGATTAGATAGGCGGCAGTAGACAAACCAAGAGGCCCATTCCCAAAGAGACACTGGAAATCTCGTAAAAAATTTCTGCATGCCACGAAACCAAAAAGATCCGTCTGTAGAATATAGAAATAACCATGATGCAACCATGTAAAATTTCTTGATCTGGCCTTGAAAGTAACTCCACCGATGATATTATGATTCATATCCTTCACTGTTGAAGGAAGACATTATTGCTACCTGCGCATCTAGACTTCGACATTTTTAAATATATTTTTCATGCATTTTCTGATGAGCAGGCGTTTTCTAACTAAAGTTCAGGTGTTTGCTAACGTCCACTCGTTTTCAAACGTTCATACGGCTGCAATGATTGAGGCGTTTTTTCTGTTACTGACGTTTGCACGATTTTTGAGGTTTTTAGCACTATGATTGGTACTCTCTCCTAGTATCCTTTTTTCTCTCCTTGTCCTTACCTATAGCCCATTACTCGACTTATGTTGGCTGGATTAGTTAAACTAGGTAGGCTGCTGTCACTGATACAGACGTAGGCAGGCACTCAGTTCTATGGACTGCGTAAATTAGTAAATGCGCAGTAAAAATTAGTAATGAAGTCACTCATTGTCGTTAAATGTAATTACAGTCTGTACGTGATCTATCGACGGAACATAAAACAGCTCCACTTTGTGTGCTACAAATCACGTGACTGTTTCTTTCCTGTACGCGAAGGACTGTAAAGTATACACTCTGCCAGGTTCCCGTAGGAATAGCATTATGGGACTTTTTATATCTGCTGATCCTTATAGAGTTGATGCTTTCGGCACCAGTGATCACGTATAAGGTATAGCTATGGTAACTTCCGTAAATGTTGTCTTGCTGCGAACGCGTCTCAGCCGACCGGTACGGTACCGGGTTAAGCAGCGATGCAATGTAGGTATCCCGTACGATACCGTACACAGCGAAGTACCGGTACTTTGCGTTTGTTGATGGTGGGGGATCGGTTACCGTTTTGAGATAACAGATCAACAATGTTGAATGCCTGCAGGATGCTCAGTAGAGCACTGGGATTACCTTACTTGTGCTATTGCAGTGCGCTGCTCCGGCTGTGAGTTACCTACGTCTTAATCTGTACGATTGCTGTTGCATCGCTTGACTCAGTTTAACACTGCATCGCTAGGCGCATGCTAGTACAGGTTGCAACAATAGCCGGTGTTATCTTATCAGCCAATACGGTGCGCAACTTTCGCTTTACTGCCTGCCCCATCTCTTCTCTTCTCTTCTCACTTACAGCCACTCGCCACTTTTTATGGTCTCCGAGTGACGCAAGCACGCGTATACTGCGCGCCTGCGCCGCCCCTTATGGCCAATTGGGTCTTCTCGCCGAGCTTTATGGCCTCTGTCGTGCGTGTTCCATTCGCACCCTCCAGTCCAAATAATCTAATCTGATTAGTTCGAACATCCGGAAAGTCAATGCTGAGCGCTGGATCGCTATTTTGGATCAAGTCTCCTGCACTTGTTGTAAACGGAGTGCGTTTCAGACGGCCAAGAACACATCCTTCAAGGCAAATCCAAACTGGCGAAACGAACGCTTCAAATAGAATTTCTGGGCAAGTTGAAACTAATCGGTTTAGATTATTACCTACGTTAGATAATTGAAGTGGTCGAAGGGGAGACACCTTCCGCAGGTAGGCCCTTCAGCCTATGGTGCAGCAGCGCTGAGGAGCCTCGTGTCGCTTGCGCTTACAGAGTCTCATTCGTTACCAAGCACAGTTCCATAGGAAACCCTAGCAGTATTTGGGGCAGCCTCGGCGCCGCCCAGAAGCTGACGTGCGGTTTTAGCTTCTGGGGCGACCCCTACATGTTGTAGGGTTAAGTCAGTTTGAGCTACCGGTGGCTCATATGGTAGTGAATGTGTTAAAGCTTCCCATAAGCGAGGATGCGGGAACCGCTATAGCTACTGTACAGTTTGTGATACGGACGCACGTAATAGGTAGTGCCATTCCTACCAGAGGAGCAATTTTGGAATGCAGTGAAGGGTTAAGGTAATTTTTTCTTGAAAAGTAACCGTTCAGAGAACATTAAATTTGATTAGACATCCAAACAACACACCCCGGTACTTATGATGCTTGCTATGTTAGCTATAGGTAGGTAGCCTACCTGACTCGAAGGCCGACGTTTTAGCTGATTGGTTAGTACCGTACCTAGTGTTTGCAAATTGCAGGGACACGACGAAGCATTCTGATGTTTTGAATTATTGACGTGCAGCAAAAGATTACTGTGTAAATTTACTGTGTGGTGGTCTTCAGATATTAGTATCGTTCATAGAAAGCTAGAAATCATAAGTAAACATACCTAGCGTTCGTTTAGTTCTTTGACCAGCACCTTTTTGGTCAAGTTTATGGCGATATATTTGGTGTCCAGTAGCGATAATTGCCATAGCTCTTAAGTTGCTGATGTTTGCTAACGAATTAGCGGGCTGTTTGCCCGGCAGAAATTTCTAGCGCGATCGAACCCTCGTTTTCTGATCGGCGCAGACCCCGCCATTTTTCTTCCCACTAGCCGATGTGTGGCGGAGGAGCCGCTGTCTCGGGGCGAACGAGTTTACATTTCGTCCTGACGAACTTACGCCTGTCGTCATTACGGTGTCGCGTTGTAAATTGTGCTTAGCAGCAATAGCCTCTCAGCTATCGATCGTTTATATTTCATATTTATGAAGACACGATCAATTGTTATGATAGGTAGGTACGTTAGATTCACAAAGCTGAGATAAAATGGCAGGTTCTCGCAGGCATAGCATTTTAGCAATCGTCGTTTGATGAAACACGTTGGTCTTCACTAGCTCAGTTAAGTTCAAATTAAGCGCCTCGCGCTTTTTCCCGGCGTCATGGTGCAACTGGAATCCTTCCTAAAGTCAGGCTCACACGTTAGTCTTGTGAAGCAAGTTCCTGCTTCACATTGTTCGAATGCTTTTACCACGCTGAGCTTATGCTCTTCTTTGTTTTTTTTTCTCAGATGTCTAAACGATTCTGACATTAAGTCAACAGCTCATAGAGGGCCGGGGCGTTAGCCCCGGCTGCTCTCAGCATGGGTTTGTTGGCCCAGCAACTGCTATGTAAAATAGGTACCTAATTCTGGTTAAAATATGTAGTGCTGACCACTCTTCGAGATCTGGAGTAGTCGGTCCTCTCGCTACAACTACGACCAGGCTATGAAATTACATGTAGCTACAAGCTTCACAGTTTATCCTTGTTGCTGAACTCTTTCATAATGGCTGTAATTTTTTGTTTGGAAGCATGTCGTAAAGAGAACCCATATGCGTATAGATACACCTTTGTTAGCGTCTTGTCGGTCAGTGTGCGGCACCACGTATGGTACTTGTCGCTCAGACGTGCAGTTGTCACTCAATAACGTATTTCTGTCTGTCTGCGCTATCGGCGCCCTGACACTTTATGGTATTGTTGGGCTGATAGTACGCCGTCCTAAAGGCCGCCCAAGGCTTATCTTTCAGTAGATGGAAGGGAATTATATTCGGCGAACACAAGTGGGCTCTGATAATCTCTTATAATATTCGTTGGCTCCCAATCTTCGACTGGAAATGCCAGGTAGAATGAAATGTGATATTGCAGATGTGTTTATACTTCATCCAAACTCTGCAGGGTGGCGATCTAATCGTTGGGCTAACGGCTCTATCGACACGCAGTATATAGTTCATTGACCGCTCGTAATGGCTGGTAGACAGGAATGAACGCTCTCTGTATCGGAGCTGCACTCTTATTAACTCATCGCGCCGGAAGTCACGAGGCTGTGCTTGCGGCACAGAGCATGTGCGGGCACAATAGCAATAGTAAATACCAAATAGCCAACTGGTATAACAGTGGTACGTGAAACTCATCCAAGTATAGGTACATTGCTTTGACACACCCGGGATCCTCGTACCATGTACCGTACTCGACTCCTATACATGCTATTATGTCGAATCCGAGCTCCATACCATGTGATTGTGCGACGTGTTGCGCGAAATTTGTTATCTTGGTCAGCGTTACAGTGTCGGAGTCGGTAGCTAGGAATCAGGCATTTGTGTGCCAGGAGTCGGAGTCAGAAACTATGTAAATTCAGGAGTCGGACTCGGCCCATTCGATTCGACAACTTTGCTCTTTACTGCTGGTCGATATCCGTAACGAGCTAATGGACGACGTCCTTCTGTCGCCTCACCGCAACCTGCCAGCCATCTGGGGGAAAGTTTGAGATTCATGTGACAGCGGTCGCCATTTATGAAGTTTGTGTGTGTAAACCATTCGAAAGGTGGCTCTTGGCGTTGTGTTGATCGAAACACCGGTCCTGGTGCAGCAATGTTATAGTCTCGCTGTTCAAATGACGTCGATGCTGTCTCGTGGCGCGACAGTTGTATAGGACATGATCTCGGTGGACCGAATATCCATCGATTGGAGTCACCGTTGAGTCTAGACGGATTTCAAATATGCAGGCAAGATTTGATTATCAGCCGTTTTTTTTTCATTTGTATAGTTTTTATTTGTTGCCATTTTTGCAGCTTAATTGGTCTGAAAAATTGACTGAATTAACCTGACGGAACGGAAATTTAGCTGTCATACTTGTGAATCACTTCAGTGTTTGATACTTGAGCGTGAAGAATTTACGACCGTTGACCATGCAACCGCCATATTCTTCACGTCCGCGGTCCCCAGCCTTTTCTAAGCCTGGCAGTTGGCACCACTAGAAATCTTTTACGCTGTTCTCGCACCCCTTACAAAAAACAACTCACTTGATGAAAGAGAATAAAATTTGCGGAAAATTTGTGAACAAATTTACGTGTCCAACCTTATTTTATCCAAGATTTCGCACCTACTGGGAGATCATCTTTTACCCCCAGGGAGTGCGAGTTACCCACCCATGGTTGGGAACCCCTGCCTTTCGTATTGCTTGTAACGGCTGCGAATTGCACAATTATGGCTCGATTGCTTTCGTTTCAGCGTCAATTTCTTCCTTTTTGAATTATCTCAGTGCATGCACAGGTTTTATTTGTCTATCTGATCTCAAATTTCCTTTAGAAACCTTTTTCGCACTCGAGCTCCATGCGCCATCTCCCCCTCTATTAACGGTTCCCAACATTATCTAAGCCTGGGACACCTAGAAAACTTTTAATATGTTCTCTGATGACAGATAAAGAATGAAGTTTACACCAAATTTAAGTACTAATTTATGTATCCAGCTTGATTTTATCAAAATTTCGCACCCCCTGGAAGGTTACCCCGCACTTCTAAGGGTGCGAGCACCCCCCGCTATGGAACTCCTGCTCTACGCACACCCGAGTCCATTCTACCTAACCGTCTTGTTCATCACATACCGTACCTACTGTACCGACGCCCGCAGAAACAGTAGGTATCCGTAACGGCTATAATTAGTATGGTTTGATCAGACCATACCTGCCTTTCTTTTACTGATGCTCATGTTAGGTACGCGGTAGGTAGGTAGTACTAGGTAGTGTTTATTCTCTGGTTAGGTTATCTTTGCCGTAAACACTTCACGGGTGAAAGATATTGAGAAAACAAAACGGGTTGGTGTTGGTGTAGGCGTCGTTTTTTTCTTGCTGGTGTGCATGTTTTGCAAATGTTTGATAATTGTATTGTGTAGCTACCTGTAATATAAATGTAACTATATCCTTAGCGTATATCTGTTGTGTGTTGCAGAACGGGAGCTGGGCAGCGCCAGTATCATCAGAGTGCAGGGAAGTCAGTGTCAGCTCAGTCCGCCCAGCTCCACCAATGCTGCTGACAAGCCTGACAGGTAATTTTCCCAATGTGCTGACATGCTGGGAGCCGTGAGGCTCCTGGGCTGACAACTTGTTGCGCTCGCGCCGATATTGGAGTTGTGTGAACTTGTGTCTGCGTGCTGCGTGTAGCGAGTGCTGCGTGTAGCGAGTGCTGCGTGTAGCGAGTGCTGCGTGTAGCGAGTGCTGCGTGTAGCGAGTGCTGCGTGTAGCGAGTGCTGCGTGTAGCGAGTGCTGCGTGTAGCGAGAGTGCTGCGTGTAGCGAGAGTGCTGCGTGTAGCGAGTGCTGCGTGTAGCGAGTGCTGCGTGTAGCGAGTGCTGCGTGTAGCGAGTGCTGCGTGTAGAGAGTGCTGCGTGTAGCGAGTGCTGCGTGTAGCGAGTGCTGCGTGTAGCGAGTGCTGCGTGTAGCGAGTGCTGCGTGTAGCGAGAGTGCTGCGTGTAGCGAGAGTGCTGCGTGTAGCGAGAGTGCTGCGTGTAGCGAGAGTGCTGCGTGTAGCGAGTGCTGCGTGTAGTGAGTGCTGCGTGTAGTGAGTGCTGCAGTGCTTCATGTACTGAGTGCTACTTCTGCTGCAGTGCTGCATGTAGTGAGTGGTAGATACGGTATTTCTGCTGCAGTGCTGCATGTAGTGAGTGGTAGATACGGTACTTCTGCTGCGGTGCTACATGTAGTGAGTGGTTCTACGTGTTGTCTAGACCGCGTCCGTGAGCCAACGGTGAGATGCTGGCAGCTGCGACGCGTGCTCCGTATGCACGAAAGAATTGTGAAGAGCGCGGTATTCGTGACACGTATTCTAATTTTCGTACATGTGTGTTCTTTGTGTTACGTAGTTTTTTTATATTTGTTGCCCCCCCCCCCCCGCCGTCGCCTGCGTGAGCTCATATCATATGATGGAGATACTGTAAACAAGAGGTTGGCTATAGACACTGCTGCGGTGTCCGCAGTGCTTCTCTGCATCGTCCGCATTGCCGCCATTGTGTACGAAATTCGTTTGTGCGATCTTTACAGTACGTACCGAAAATCGCTCTACAGCGTCCTCATCTGTTGTACCGCGTACCGAACGTTTTCGCGGTAGATACTGATGTTGACAACTTGTTTGTTGAAGCGCCATGAGGCAAGTCAGTAGCTACGCCTGACACTGCTAATAACTATTTTACTTATTCTGTGCTTTGATGAGCATATTCCTGTGACGGCCGGTGCTGTTTGTTGACATTCTCCAGCACCGCGCCCACACTTTTGTCCCAACTTGGAGTCGTGCGAAATTTTCAGCAAGTTGCGGCACTGTACGAGCGACATTTGAAAAGTGATCAGCGAAAACGCATCAGGGACTTCACAGTGGACGCATTCGTGCGCTATTATCTGGACACATTTGTCCATGTGGACGGGGCCTAATCTACAAGTACTGTATGGCTGACTCGCGGTCTTTCAGTAGGACTTCTACACATGTGCGTCCGGTTGATTAGTAGGTACCAGTGCCATGCACGTGTGCGTGCCGTATAGCTTACCTGTGCAGGAACACGTAACTTATAGCAGCGGTGGCGTTCATGTTGAATTTGGCAGTGCATGTTTGGTACGGTTTGGTAAACAACGTAGCTACCTACTTTTGGGTTAGACCAAGTATTTATGATTGAGTGAGAAACTTTTGGTTATTATACGGTTAGACGAGGTACGTTTAGGAGCTAAAGAGCTGGGATAGGTCAAGAGAGCTATAACATAGTTTCTGGTCATAACCACCGCAAAAATAGCCGTGATATTCGCCACTTGTGCAAGTCCGGTTGCTGGAACATACTGCAGTACGTGTGACGGAGGTGTGTACGTCCATCCTTTATACAACAAATGCACACACGCACACGCCGGCGCGTACGCTTGGGTGTTGACCTTGGCGGGCAGACGCGTGATTCTCTAAATTAGGGCGGCTTCATTTCCGACGATGACCTTATATGGGGCCACATTTGGCGGGCGGGTCGGCCATAAGAGGGCGCGCAGGGTGCCGTCATAACCCACCTAACCCACCTGTGATGTGCGCTCTTACGTCTTTTTATGTTCATGTTGTCGTACGTCTCTGACGTAAAGTCTCAACTGCTGTTGTAATTGGGAGCGTCTCACCCCTCAGTGGGGGGTATACCATGCGCAGTTGGGCTAGGTGAGATTCCAACAGCCTGTAGGTAGGCCTACCGTGTTTTGGCCAGTTGCCCATGCTTTTGGGACCATTTCTTTCCATCTCTACTTGACTTTTTCTTTTTCCAATTTTACTGAAAGTTTCGTTTATCTTTCCTCCTTTTTTTGCATTGTTTGTTTATTGTTCGTTTTTGTAGTTGTGTTCGTCCGTACGTTGGTCCGCCGCTTTTGTTACGCCGCGCGTCTAGCGACATACCTAGGTACCTACCGTATCCGTTCCCATAGCTCTCTTAAGGCGAGTTCACACGTTATTCATATGAATCATACCTACGCGTTCGCTCATCCACATGTCCAAATGTGTTACTGTGTCCTTGAACCAATAGAAAAGTGCACCATTTTCCGAGTTTTCTTTCATTCCAAATTTGAACAGGCAGGTATCCGTAACTTGCCCAGTGACAATGTAAACAAACTGATCTGGCGGTTAATATTTCGAATACTTTTAGTGGCGTAGGTAGGCACTCAAAGTTGTGCTGACGACGACGCTTAAAGACATTCGGATGAGTAACTTGTGAACTCGGCATACTTTGGTCGCTCACACAAAGTGTATCTCCCAGCGCGCCCTCGATATATACACTATGTTCAATTGTTGAAGCCTGGATTTTATTCATCTGCTATGGTGGTCAGCGTACGCTTAAATAATTTTATTTCTCGTCTCGGCTGTACTACACTTGCCGTGTGAATGCAATACCGGGTTAAGACACCACTCCACTTAGAACTAGATTGATGTCAACTTGTACGGTATGTATGGTTATAATAATAAAGCAATAACTAATCACGTCACATGTGGTGAGGCTGTTACAGAAGGTCAATTTGCTGCACAGAGCGTGCATGTGAGCACCGCATGCTACCGTGTCTACGCAACTGACGCTACGCTCGGTACACAGTAATGGACTTAGGGACCGACCGGGGCCCTGGCCCCGGCAAACCCTGGATTTTGTCAGCCCCCGGGCCTCTGTTTATCGAAAATTGCTTGCCCCGGCTTCTCAAACTGTGAAAACCGGGGTTTTAGCCGGGACTTTTTTGAGGGGAGGGAAAACACTTAAAGAGGCAATAAAAGAAGTTTTCTGGGGGGAAGCAAAGTTTTTTTTTCTTGTAAACTGATTCATCATGAGTGACGATTGACCAATATATCAATATGCTGTCTTAAACTACAGTAACTGCAAGGAACCCCCGGTCCCGGCTATTTGGTTTTGGTCGCCCCAGCTCGGGCTACTTGAGTTTTGGTCTTCCCGACCCCGGCTACATGATTTTTGGTCACCCCGGCCTCGGCTACATGATTTTTGGTCACCCCGGCCCCGGTTATTTGGTTTTGGTTGTCCCGGCTCCGGTTATTTGGTTTTGGCTGTCCCGGCCCCGGTTATTTGGTTTTTGCCGCCCCGGCCCCGGTTAGTCATTTGATTTTGGCCACCTCGGCAGCGTCTTTCCAAAATCTTCGCCCCGGTCGGTTTATAGTAATCTGGGTTCACGAGGTAGGCCTGCCACGAAATACGGTATTTACTTTAAACTCTTACGATAGGCAGACATGATTTGCTCCTCAGGAGTCGTAAATGGGCTATAGGGTTAAGTTAGTTTGGTTGGCCCCACCTATGTTATGAAGAGTAGCGCCTCAAGGGGAACCCATATAAGGTAGGCTTGGCTGGGCCTTCGGGACTTGTTTTTTTCGTGCCCACTTTATTATTATCGAGGGGATTTCACGACCCAATAATTGGATCGGTTGAGCGATGTTGGGCTCTACACTCTGGCGCCGGGTGACATCCCGCGATCTAAGGCTCAGAGTTTATTATTATTACCTATTATGCTTTTGTACTTTTGTGCTGCCTGTGTTGGAGTATTGCTCAGCAGTCTGGGCTTCAGCTGCTGACAGTCACTTGCGTCTACTGGACCGACTTGTTAGTTCAGCCAGCAGGCTGTGTGCCGAAAATGATCTGGTGAACCTGT
>LQNS02278183.1:12306448-12317101 GCA_001587735.2 Parhyale hawaiensis | reverse complement strand
GTATATACTTCTGTTGCAGTGCTGTATGCAGTAAGTGGTAGATACTTCTGCCGCGGTGCTGCATGCAGTAAGTGGTAGATACTTCTGCTGCAGTGCTGCATGCAGTAAGTGGTAGATACTTCTGCTGCAGTGCTGCATGCAGTAAGTGGTAGATACTTCTGTTACAGTGCTGCATGCAGTAAGTGGTAGATACTTCTGCTGCGGTGCTGCATGTAGTGAGTGATTCTTCGTGTTGTCTGGACAGCGACTGTGAGCGACGGTGAGATGCTGGCAGCTGCGACGCGTGCTCTGTATGCACGAAAGAATTGTGAAGCGCGCGGTATTCGTGACACGTATTCTAATTTTCGTACTTGTGTGTCCGTTGTGTTACCTAGTTTTTTATATTTGTTGTCCCCCCCCCATGCCGTCGCCTGCGTGAGCTCATATCATATGATGGAGATACTGCAGACAAGAGGTTGGCTTTAGACACTGCTGCGGTGTCCACAGTGCTTCTCTCTGCATCGTCAGCATTACCGCCATTGTGTGCGAAATTCCTTTGTGCGATCTTTACAGTACGTACCGAAAACCGCCCGACAGCTTCCTCATCTGTTGTATTGCGTACCGAACGTTCCCGCTGCAGGTACCGGTACTGATGTTGACAACTTGTTCGGTGAAGCGCCATGAGGCAAGTCAGTAGCTACGCCTGGCACTGCTAACAACTGTTTTACTTATTCTCTACTTTATAACCCTTTGCCTCCTGAAATTCAGATAACCTTTTTTTCCCACTTTTTTTTGTTAAATTTATGAAAAATAGGTTAAACACATATTTGAGAAAAAATTTAGTTTTACTTGTAAAAAACAGCATTTTTTTGCATCGGCTACTGCAGATGCCGTCAGTGTCTTGGGTAATTTACATGATGCATAGCTTTTGCATAGGGAAAAATATAGAGTGCCGTCAGGAGGCAAAGGGTTAATGAGCTTATTCCTGTGACGGCAGGTGCCGTTTGTTGACATTCTCCAGCACCGCACCCACACTTTTGTCCCAACTTGGAGTCGTGCGAAATTTTCAACAAGTTGCGGCCACTATACGAGCGACATTTGAAAAGTGATCAGCGAAAACGCATCAGGGACTTCACACTGGACGCATTCGTGCGCTAGTGTGGACGGGGTCTAAGCTACAAGTAGCTGCTGTATGGCTGACTCGTGGTCTTTAAGTAGGACATCTACATATGTGCGTCCGGATGATTAGTACCAGTGCCGTGTACATGTGCGTGTCGTAGCTTACCTGTGCAGGAACACGTCACTTATAGCAGCGTTGGCCTTAATGTTGAAATTGGCAGTGTATGTTAGGTACGTTTTGGCAAACAACGTACCTACTTTTAGGTTAGACAAGGTATTTATGATTGAGCGAGAAACTGTAGGTTATAGTACGGTTAGACGAGGTACGTGTAGGAGCTAAAGAGCTGGGATACGTCAAGAGAGCTATAACATATAGGTTCTGGTCATAACCACCGCAAAAATGGCCGTGACATTCGCCGCTTGTGCCAGTCCGGTTGGCGGTTGCAGGAACATACTACAGTACGTGTGACGGAGGCGTGTACGTCCAGCCTTTATACAACAAATACACACACGTGTGCGCGTACGCTTGGGTGTTGACCTTGGCGGGCAGACGCGTGATTCTCTAAATTAGGGTGGCTTCATTTCCGACGATGACCTTATACGGGGCCACATTTGGCGGGCGGGTCGGCCATAAGAGGGCGCGCAGAGTGCCGTCATAACCCACCTAACGCACCTGTGATGTGCGCTCTTACGTCTTTTTATGCTCATGTTGTCGTACGTTGCTGACGTTAAGTCTCAACTGCTGTTGTAATTGGAAGCGTCACACCCCTCAGTGGGGGGTATACCACGCGCAGTTGGGTTAGGTGAGATTCCCCCAGCTTGTAGGCCTACCGTGTGTGGGGCAGTGGCCCATGTTTTTGGGACCATTTCTTTCCATCTCTACTTGACTTTTTCTTTTTCCAATTTTACTGGAAGTCTTGTTTATCTTTATTCCTTTTTTCGCATTGTTGCTTTATTGTTCGTTATTGTAGTTGTGTTCGTCCGTACGTTGGTCCGCCGCTTTTGTTACGCTGCGCGTCTAGCGACGTAGGTACCGTATCCGTTCCCATAGCTCTCTTAAGGCGAGTACACACGTTATTCATATGAATCATCTCTACGCGTTCGCTCATCCACGTGGCCGAATGCGTTGCTGTGTCCCAGAACAAGGAGAAAACTGCACCGTTTTCTGAGTTTTATTTCATTCCAAATTTGAACAGATATCCGTAACTTGCCCAGCGACACATGTAAAATAACTCATTTGGCGGTTGATATTTAAAATAATTTTAGTATCGTTGGTACTCAAAGTTGTACTGACGACGACGCTACAAGACATTCGGATGAGTAACGTGTGAACTCGACATTAACCTGCTCTGCGTCATCTACTGTACATGTTGAGCTGGTGGCCTGCCGTCGCGCAGTCACGGCGGCTGTAGACTTTGGTCGCTCAGACAAAGTGTATCTCCCAGGTCGCGCAGTCACGGCGGCTGTAGACTTTGGTCGCTCAGACAAAGTGTATCTCCCAGGTCGCGCAGTCACGGCGGCTGTAGACTTTGGTCGCTCAGGCAAAGTGTACGTATCTCCCAGGTCGCGCAGTCACGGCGGCTGTAGACTTTGGTCGCTCAGACAAAGTGTATCTCCCAGCGCGCTCTCGATATAATTATACACTATGTTCAGTTGTTGATGCCTGGATTTTGTCATTTGCTACGGTGGTCAGCGTACGCTTGAATCATTTCATTTCTCGTCTCGGCTGTTCTACACTTGCCGTGTGAATGCAATACAGTAGGCTACCGAGTTAAGACACGACTCCACTTAGAACTAGATAGATGTAAACTAGTACGGTAGCTATATATGGTTATAATAATGAAGCTATAACTAATCCCGTCACATGTGGTGAGGCTGTTACGGAAGGTAAATTTGCCGCCCAGAGCGTGCATGTGAGCGCCGCATGCTACCGTGTCTACGCAACGACACTACGCTCGGTAGGCCTACACAGTAATGGACTTAGGAACTGACCGGGGCCCCGGCCTTTTTCAGTCCCCCGGCCTCGGTGTTTTCTCGAAAATTGCTTGCCCCGGCTTTTCAAACTGTGAAAACCGGTGGTTTGGCCGGGGCTTTTTTGGGAGTAGGGAAAACACTTCAGAGGCAATAAAAAAGTTTTCTGGGGGAAGCTAAGTTTTTTTCGTGTAAACTGATTAATCATGGGTGACGATTGACCAATATTATAACAATATGCTGCCTTAAACAACTGTCGCTGTAAGAAACCCCCGGCAACGGCTATTTGGTTTTGGTCGCCCCGGCCCGGTTGTTTGGTTTTTGCTGCCCCGGCCCGGTTGTTTGGTTTTTGCCGCCCCGGCCCCGGTTATTTGATTTTGGCCGCCCCGGCAGCGTCTTTCCAAAATCTTCGCCCCGGTCTGTTTATAGTAATGGTCTGGGTTCACGAGGTAGGCCTGCCAAGATATATTTGCTTTAAACTCTTACGATGGGCAGGCGTGATTTGCTCCTCAGGCGTCATAACTGGGCTATAGGGTTAAGTTAGTTTGGTTCGCACCACCTATGTTATGAAGAGTAACGCCTCAAGGGGAACCCATACAAGGTAGGCTTGACTGGGCCTTCGGGACTTGTTTTTGTTCGTGCCCACTTTATTATTATTATCATTAAATTATACTAGACTGGCGACGTTGGAACAGGGATACTCTATTAGGTTAACAACCCCCCACGCAACCATCCCAGCGAGCGAAGAGAGAAAAAGAGAAGAACCGAGGTGACAGAATAGCTCTGTGTACAGATCGCTTAAAACTGCCAATACCCGCAGCAGCAAAGACAGAGCCATCAAGACCATTCCAAACATCCACACAAGATGGAAAAAACAAACGAGAATACTGGCCCGTACGGCATCGCAACGGTTCCAAGGCAAACTCATGAAGATCGCGTGTACGCCGAGTAGCTATAAGTACCTCACCCGAACAAATGGCTCCGGAAGAAAGTCAAACAGTGCTTGGCTTACTTCCATTTTTATACTGCTACTAATGAAACTTTATTCTGTTCTTCCTCTTTTTCTCGACTTCCCGTCCCCATACGCGCTGATCCTGTGTGGAAACATGTACCGGTATCCTTGTTCTTATGTTCCACGTTTCTATGGACAATTTGACATTATCGAGGTATGCCTCTTCTATTTCTCCTCTTTGAAGCTTAGAACCTTAGCTATATCCAAGAAAGCCTAAGCTGCCTCTCATGTAATGAGCTCATCCGCCGCTTGGGTCTGCCCATTGTTAGCACCTACCAGCCTGTCTGCTCTGCGATGTTTACCTGTTTACCCTCTCCCCCTCCCCCCTCCCAGTGCGTGCGTGTGTACACGCTGTGGTCACTACAACGCTTCATTACAGCTTTATGGCCGGCCTATATATTTATCAATTGCCTCTATATAATCCGCTGCTCTTGCCCCAGTGCCATCGTAACCTTTGCGTGCTCGACGAGCAGCCTTCCCTCCCCCCCCCATACAGGACCACTACGCAGCGAGATTCTTCGGCCTTTGAGAGATGCGTCTTAACCGCGACCTCCTGGCTGCCCAACCAACACGTTCTTGCGTTTACGGAGGCTCTCTCATTCTGTTATTGCTCCCTTTTGCTAAATTACTGCGTTCATTTGTTGCCCCCTCCTCCTGACGTCGTGCACATGCTTTTTCTGTTCGTGAAGAAAAGTATATAATGTAATAATATTTGTATACAATGGAGACAGCTTTTCTTTTAAAGAGGTATCATTGTAGACCAGAGATAGTTCTTTATTTACGAGTTTTATATTCGTTTTCTCAATTTTCCGAACTAAGTTCTTCTACTGGCGTCCAAGGTCCATTTGCAACTTTTCGAATGCATACATCAAGGCTCCCAGCCATACTTGATAATCCTGGAAAATCAGGGAAAACGAAAAAAGTGCTTTAAATCATAGAAAAGTCATTGAATTTAAGCCAAAATTTGTTTAACCTTGGCAAATAATGGAAAAATCCTGGAATTTGATTATCCAAAGATGTAAATTTTTATTTCATGTTATGACTCAAAAATTGTCCTTGGCTATGATGTCTTTATAGCCGAAAGGGAGTAGCACCTCCTTGCCTCCAGAGCTATTTCTCGTTTGACACCATAATGTGGCCTAAGGTAATAGTATTGTGTAAAAGCTGAAGTACTAATACACACCTTGCCTTCAAATTGATTTCTTTAGTACCTAATGAGATATAGCTACCTGACTCTATCTTTGTCCTACAGGCTATTATAAGGTTTACGTCGATTAGCTAGTTACGATGAAAAAACGTAGAGTGCAATAACATTAGCTTTGTTAATGAACTTTCAGTGCCCAAGCCATTTGAAATCAGTTCACATTTCATGAAATTAAGTTCAGTACTGTAATTCATTCTGGTCTCTTGTCTGGGTTGGATATATAGGGAGTCTATTTTCATCATGCAATTTTGTATTTTCGCCCTGGAAATATCATGGAATTTTATTTTCTTCAAAGGCTGGGAACCCTGTAGCCTACATATCATATCGCGTAACGTCTCATGTACAAACGACAACGATCGACTGAGCCTCCGAATTTTCTACCAAAACAAGAAAGTTATTAACTTAATCGTGAAGAACAATTGTACCAAACGCACGACCCATCTTCAAGCCACAAATGTTGTTTACAAATTCTCATGTCCAGATTTAGGTTGTAAACGTCTTAATGATGTAAGCTATATTGGCATGACTACCACTACTTTGAATTGTCGTTTGACCATGCATTTGGCTGGAGGAGCCCCTGAAGAACAGTTAATTTTGTACCGATCATGACCTCACCTTGACAAGACAAATTTTGGAAGAAAACACCACTCTATTGAGATGCTGCACCGACTACACGAGACAGGCTATTGCTGAGGCGCTAATGATGACTCAATACTCTCCGCAGCTGAACCGACAGACCTCTGGATTTGCTCGAACGTTAAAATTGTTTTGACGTGCATATTTAGCTATAAATTAGTAGTAGTTTTAGAGTAGGTAGGTAATTGTTCGTCGAGTATCTATAGTACCACGCAATTGTATGTGGCTACTTGATACCATTTTGAACTTTTCTGAAGTACTTTCGCGTCAAGGAGGTTATAATAGAGAGGAACGCAACTTCTCTATTTATCCTACGGGAGCGTTGCGAGTAAACTTTTCCCTTAAACTGGCTGAGTGGCTTATCCAATCGGAGAGCGGCATTGCCTCACGCAGCCTGTATAGGAAGGAGTCCTGAGCTCAAATTTTATAACCATTAACCATCGACAAAATTTCGAGCAGATGGAAGTATGTAAAGGAAACTTGTATCCTGTATACCATCTGATGTGAAAGTAACAGGGTGAGCACTGGGATATAAATCTTCAGACATGGTTGTCTTTGCAAAAAAATTGAAGGACTGCCTGTCAGTATCTTCCTTAATTATTTTTGCTCACCACTGCCACTTCAGCCACTTTAAGGACTCCAAACGCCAGCTTCGATCACGTGACAAAGCCATGTGTTTACTCGCCCTGAGAGTGCTTGGGCTTGCTTCTCCCATTAGAAGCTCCTTGTTTCGCGTGATGATGAATTGCTGTATGCATTCGAAACGTTGCAAATAAACCGCAAAAATGACTGGGAAATTTGATCAACAAGCTTGGACTCCAGCAGAAGATCTTAATCCGGAAACTTGGGAAAACGAACAGAAAAATCGTGAACAAAGAACTATCTCTGGTCTACAATGAAACCCATGGTAATAATACTGTAGAAATTTGCTCTCATCTCAGAGAGCCTTAGATTTAGTGGTGTACTGGGCATCGTATTCCGGCTCTGCACGTCTTGAGCTTGTTTTGATGTATTACGGTACACAAATGAGTATAATATGGTGTCATGTATACTATATATATTGTATAGCTTCATCGAGTTTACTTCCTAATCTATTATGTAATCTGCTGCGTACGTTGCCTGTTACGTGCGAGAGATATTGATTGGAACTAACTGTAAGTATGCCGTGTGAAGGCTGTCAACAGCCGTGAGGCCTAAACACCGCACAGACAATCATATCGCTCGGTATCCAAAATACCGTACCTCTCACAACTTCCTGCTCATGGCATGAATGTTTTTAGAATTTTTCATGGGCAGAAATGCTCCTGTGAAAGTCTCCAATTAACGGTGAAGTTAAAATAAACTCAACCGGCGTAATCACGCCAAATCCGGGCTACCACAACCGGAAAAAGGTTACCGTGACCCGTGACAACGCCACCTAGCGACGATCGGAGTAAGCTCAAAAATTGAGAAATTCCGTTTAAGTTGAAATTTTCTCATAGAAAGTTCAAAGTACCTACGTGATCTAATTTACTTATTCTGGTGTAAGGTGTTTATTTGTTGCGTATTTGAATGAATTTAGTGCTCCTTTTATTCAAAATTTACATTTGTGCTCGGTGACCTACATCGTCGAAACCCGTGTCACGTCATTTGAGCTATGATTGCGACACGGGTTGTGACTGGCTGGGTCACTGGTGTTAGCACCGGTAACCCAGAAACTGCTGATTGCGACACACCGCTAGTATATAAATATGAACTGGTTCATGCTGCAGATAGATGCTAATTGGAAGTGCACGGCTACAGTCGATCACTTATTTTCAAAGCTATGGCGTCAGCGACGAAAGACTCGTGCGACACCTTCGACCCCCTTCGACCGTCCTCATTTCTGAGAGGGTCACTGCCTCACAATGAGGTGTAGCTGACAGATACGCCGTAATGCGTGGGTCGCAAGAATTTACCTCCGTGGCAGGGAAGCGAACACGCGAGCTTCAGCGTGCAAACTTACCGCTTTAGTCATCCGCTGCTCTCTCACGGTGTAGGTTATTCCTCCTATAGATGTATGTTTTCAACTTAACTGCAATTTACTGTTCAATTTAACTGTCAATGCCGAGCTTTTCTAGTCATCGTATTATTGCTACAGCGAGAGATACCGTATTATTATCGCTCAATTTGATATCGAGCGGAAGTGTTGCCTCGCGCAACTGTCGTTGAGCATAGGCAAAGGTAAATATTTGACTGATACTGCCGCTGTGATAATATACTGATGACTCGACTGCTTCTGACTCATGACAGCTTCCCGTTCGTTACAAGGAAATTCATCACATGATTGAGTTGACCATCGAACAAAAATGAAAATGAAATCCAGGATTGTCACAAAGTTCTGTTACCTGCCGCTGGATGTTGGAGCTAACCGTGCAAAACATGGCACCGACGCATCGGCATCCGATACTTGGTAGTGCTGCAGTCTTACTTTATATTCTACTGTTGTGCCGATAGTACTGTGCTCTGTGCCACTTGTAGGCTGTGCGGGCCGGACCTATACTGCAGGCGTGTGTCTCTTGTGCGCACTCGTATACCCAACTTGACTTCCGCGGTGGCGGTTAGGTGTATTAGGTTGTATAGGTAGCGCATGTTAGCTTTTTGTGGGGTATATTAGCTTAAGACTTGAAGGGTTAGACGAGGTATCTATGTTGAAGAATACGAGTTAGGGAAACGTCGAATGGTTCTGTTCATGATAAAATTAAACGAGTTTGGTCCCTACGTGGCGTGCAGCTGCTGTGGCTCTGATAACTTCGGCTATAATTATGATTATATGAACATTTTTTCCGATTTTTGTATCTTCATTTCTGACTCCGACTGCAGGTCCCTGTCTCCATCAATGGCGACGGTCACCTATCTGCAATTGGCGGCGTAGGTATCTACTGTAAAACTCTTGGCGCTCAGGGACGAAGCTGGTGTTTGTGGGCATCCTCTTGGCCTCCGCTTGAGAGCACAAAGTTGCAATTTGTACGAATAGGCTAAGTGGCCTAAAGGAGACGCACATGGTCCAATAGAGACGTGCGTAACCCAATGAAGATACACACGCAGTAGGAAGGCTGAGGCGCGGCCAACGGGCACTGCAAGAAATGTCCAATACCTGCAAAAAATTCTTAATATGTCTCCTAAACACCTCCCAAGAATGGTCTATGATTGGACATATCTCACAAGGTCCAGCCACCACACAGCCCAAGGAGATGCAGGTGCGTCTCCTTAGGCCCCTTACCCTATGTAGTGTTCCAGCTTTAATTCAGCATGGCAGCAACAGAGCAAACATCTACCGCAAGACTCGTTGCTTTGCCATTACAACACGTTGCATAAGCGTCTGTCTGTAGTGCGCTGTTCCCCTCCTATCTATTAAGTGCGCTATCTTATCTGTTAGGAGGCCGACCCTCGCTTGTGAAGCGTACGCTCACCGCGGTTGCGTCATGCGCACGCCAGCCGTGCCGCGCGTCTGCTGCTGAATACCTGCACCTCCCAGTGTGGAGGGCCTGGTCCAATCCTATTCTGCGTGTTCTCTGGTCTCTTTTTGTTGTGGATTTTCTCAGCATTTTGCAGCAGTTCTACGCTTTTTGTGTTCACCATCTGCGAATTCTTACTGCCTTCCTGTTTCCTACTTCTGCTGCTAGCTAGCTTTCGTTCTTTGCTTCCCCTAAGTGCTGCCCCAATGCGCAATGTCGGCTGTAGACGTTCTACCTCTCCCTTCTTCGTCTTTCTCTACTGAAGCACATTTGTAGTTGCTAGGAGGTTTAAAATAATTGTATACAATTCCGTTGTTACTATGGCCTTTGTTTGTTTCTTTTTGTCGCTTCTTTATTATTGCTATGCCTAACATATACAAATTAAGTTTGAGTTTTTCTTAGGATTAGCTGTGTTGGAAACGCTCGGCAGGGAGGACAGCGGCACTTTGGTTTTGAGCTTTCTTGTGTTTCACCACGCTACACTCTCATTACAGCATACCAACGCCCCCACTCGCTCTTACGCACAGCCCGCCTCCTCCCCCCATTCCTCAAAGGTGTGCGCAGTCTGACCGTGACACACACACACGCCGAGCTAACAGGTTGCACATTCACGGCCTACAGCCGCTGGCTATCGAAGGATGAGAGAGTCTATAGCCCACAGTTGGTGGCTTTATTGATCGGCAGCTGGTGCTTATTGCGTCCCTTCTGCTGCCCGCTGCTCTTCCTTCAGGTGCTTGCGGCCTGCTTCAATTTTGCTCTTACTCTCGTGTTGATTTTAAACTTGCGCTGCGCTTGCTGTATTGCCACTGGAGGCTCTTGCCGTATTGCCACTGGAGGCTCTTCCCGTATTACCACTGGAGGCTCTTGCCGTATTGCCACTGGAGGCTCTTGCCGTATTGCCACTGGAGGCTCTTCCCGTATTACCACTGGAGGCTCTTCCCGTATTACCACTGGAGGCTCTTCCCGTATTACCACTGGAGACTCTTGCCGTATTGCCGCTGGAGGCTCTTGCCGTATTGCCACTGGAGGTTCTTGCCGTATTGCCACTGGAGGCTCCTGCCGTATTGCCACTGGAGGCTCCTGCCGTATTGCCACTGGAGGCTCCTGCCGTATTGCCACTGGAGGCTCCTGCCGTGTTGCCACTGGAGGCTCCTGCCGTGTTGCCACTGGAGGCTCTTGCCGTGTTGCCACTGGAGGCTCTTGCCGTGTTGCCACTGGAGGCTCTTGCCGTGTTGCCACTGGAGGCTCTTGCCGTG
>LQNS02278183.1:12288307-12299100 GCA_001587735.2 Parhyale hawaiensis | reverse complement strand
TGCAGTCCACAGCCTCCACTGGGCTGCTGCAGGCCACAGTTTCCACTGGGCTGTTGCAGGCCACAGCCGCCACTGGGTTGCTGCAGTCCACAGCCTCCACTGGGCTGCTGCAGGCCACAGTTTCCACTGGGCTGCAGCAGTCCACAGCAGCTGCACGGCCTACCGCCATTTGTCTGGCGCATATTTCTCTTGCTATCGCTCGCTGGTCTCCATTTCGCTGCCTCAAATGGGCCCCGCGGCCTGGTCTGGGCCGTAATAGAGTGGGGCGTGGTCACCACCCACGACTGCCCTGGGCCGCCTGCCCCCCAGCCCAGGCCCTCGTGCATGTGAGCTCCATGTAGCTACAACAGTTCCTGTAACTGCAACAGCTCGGGGGGGGGGATGAGAGAGGGAGGGGTCCGTTGCCCTTATGTCTGCCGCACCCCACCCCCTCCCCTCTAACCTTAGGTGCAGTGCTGCGGGAGGGAACATAAATATAGCACAATACATGGTCACTGGTACCTGCCAGCACCTGGATGCTTTCAGCACCTCGTCAATGCTCCGGCTGCACTCCCGGCCTCTGTGCCATAACAGTTGCAGTTGTACCTTACCTATATACTTCCATACTCCTACTTGCTCGTGCTTTATCCTCATCTTCCTCTTCTTTCCCGACTTGCTGTTCCTATGTATGTGCGTTGACTCGTGCATGGGTTCCACGTTTCTCTTGGCATTCTTTATGTCCCTTCTTTCTTTCTCTCTTTGGATCACAGTGTACTCGGTGGGTAGGGAGGCTTAAACTAGGACTATAATAATAATGTATCTTACCTACTACTCTGTAGCTCTGCATGCTTCCAAGATCACCAGTAGCGAACAGAGGTGGAAGAGAAGGAAAGCTTGAAAACAAAATGTTTCACTTATTGGCTATATTGCACGATCTCTGTCAAAGGTTCACTGCATGTTCTTCAAACGAACCCTCTTTTACCTCTTGTGAATATCGTTTGGAAAAGCAAGAGAAAAAAACGGAAAAAGATTCTAGCCTATTAGGACAATCTGTGTAGCTATATGAAGAAATCTAAAGGCCTGTCTACATGTTTGTTTTTTGATCGTGTTTGCCCATCCAATCGTCTGAATCGTTCGTAGCGTCATAGTCAACACCACTGCGTGTACGCCACAAACAGTTTTTAACATGTCAGCCGTCAAAAAAAACTTGTGCTACAGTCACTAGAAAAGTTACAGATATATCTTCAAATTTAAAGTGGAATAAAACTCAGAAAACTGTGCAACTTGCTGTTGTTTCTACGGAACAGACAATCATGCGGACAATTGGATGAGTAAACACGTTCAAAAGACAAACGTAGCCTGCAGACTGTAGACCGGCTTTTACGTGCACAAAATTGAAGAACGAGCTGCTTAAGACATAATATGAGAACCTTTGAAGAAATTCATTTGGCAACGTCTCACTCTAAACAAACATTTCCGCCACTGCTGAGGACTTCTGCTTCAATTGATTGTGTTTATGATGATGACAGACCGTTCTGAAGTTGCTGCAGCCGGCAGTCAGTAGGTTAGCCTATATTCCTTAGGTAATTAACATTCAAAGAATGAACATTGCTGTTATTACAAGAGTAACCGTCCCAACCATGCGATGTGTAGAATATTAAAACGTCTTATGAAACAGGCTCGTTGGTGTTTCAGAAGACATCAGCCATAGGACCTCCCCACCAGACGAGTGCTCGTCAAGACCAGGCGATACATTGGCTTTCCATGCGTAGTGCTGCGCATCCCTGGTCAATGTGAACGTGGTGCCAGTGTCTCCCTCGATCATTGTGCCCTGTCATTTGCGTGATGCAATGCCTGATGCACAATCTCCTGCTGTCGAATTACTCATTAGGAAGAAGAAGTCAATAGCAAAAAATTGAATTCTCAGATGAACACGTCACATGAATTGATCATGCATGGTCAAGGGAGTTCTTCGGCGATGAGAGCAATTTCAACCTAGTAGGTTCCGTCAGATGGCGAGCAGTATGGGAGGCGACGTCAAGGTGAAAAATTGCTCCTCAAGTACGAGAAACAGATCGTTCAATTTGGTTGGGGAATGTTCTCTGGCACAGGGCTCTTGATCGAGTTACAGGGCGCAGCGTACAGGAATTTTGCCCAGCAGTGTGATTCCCTGCGATATGGACGTCACCGATACCTTCTTATTCATACACGAGTCGACCATGCTCACCGCTGAGACCGTCCAAAAGTTTGGACTACCTGAGAATGTTCACCTCAGGGTATGATCACGGGTACGACAGACAAGACTAGCAGAATCGGTAGCTGTTCGCTGTGACGTCATCTGGGTCTAGCCAGTTTACGTGCACCGCCAAAAGCTCTATAAACAGTCAGTTTTTCTTCTTGTAAAGCTATGAATAGGCATTCGAAATGACTGTTTAATCAATTCCAACGTGTCTTGCTGGAATAACTTGAGTAGAGTTGAGGATTACAAAGAAGCAATATATAAGTGACTCAATTTAATGATTGGCGGTGATGCCATCTTCAGGCCGGCTAATCATTTGTAAAACAAATGCGTAGCAGATACGTATCATTAACTCTGCCCGCTTCTATTTTCTTTCTTTAGAAGATGTAGACTGTCAATAATAGCTCAAATCACTTCTCAAATATGGCGTCGACGCTAGCACCTGGGTATAAAGAACTGTACTGCCGCTACGTTACTTGAGATAACGGTAGAGATTTTCAGCACTTTCTGTAGATATGCTATCAAGTTGATACTACTCACCGCATTCCGTTTATATAAGTACTGTTACCACCTGAAAATGATATTAAACACGTACCTGTTGCAATTTTCTGATACCCAGGTTACTACAGGCAAACCCAGCAATTGGCGGGACCGTAAACCGAAGCTGTTCTCTCCAGCCGCTGCCCAAACGTGGACAACAAACTCCGCGGGTCCCGGCCGGCTTCCTATAGGTCAGCATGATCCCGGATGCTAATTTTTCCCCAAGATGATAATTATTGTGTTATGGGGCCTACCTTACTCGCTGATGTTATAATACCCTGGT
Source organism: Parhyale hawaiensis (assembly GCA_001587735.2). NCBI lineage: Eukaryota > Metazoa > Arthropoda > Malacostraca > Amphipoda > Hyalidae > Parhyale > Parhyale hawaiensis. Next base: position 12,296,059 of record LQNS02278183.1, on the reverse strand, counting down.
CTATCTTATTCCGTAGCCAGCTCTAAGTCCTGACATCGGTCCCATTACGAACATGTGAAAAAATTAGGTACCTACCTACTTATGGTGATGCAGTTAGGGTGAAAAAACGCCGACCACGGGGATGCATGTACCTATGGCAGTGACTCGAGGAAACCTCGAATAATATAATAATATTAATAATAATAACAGTAATAATAACATCGGAGCAGTGCGATCGTTTCGAAAAGTGGTGTGTCGTGTAGATGCCTAGAAGTTATTAATATTTAATAGCAATGACGTGTACACGCCCTATTATTTTCCTTTTGTCGGTATGAGTAAGTAGTGCTACTAATTTGAAGAAACTTTTTTCTATCGTTTTTATTTTCTGCACCTTACAATTTCCGAAAGTCTTTTCTTTCGCTTTTCAAATTTAGTATACAGCAGGTAATAAAAATGTTTGGAGAACATACGCTACAGTGAAAATATGACAGAGATCTTTGAGATAGGCTAATGTATAAAAAATATTGTAAAATTTTCTTTTTCTAACATTTGTTTTGTCACTTCGGTAGATGACGTCAGGCCATAGGTAAATGATACCATCGAAGTTAAGTTACGTTGACGTTGTTTCGCCCTATCGGCACCGACGGTCGAGCCCTGAGGGTAACCCATGTCTGCCCAACACCCGGTGCAGAGAGACTGCGTTAACCAAAGCACAAATTCATTTTAGTTGATTGAAACGCCTTCTTTTGACTTCTTAAATTGACTAGTTATATTGAAATAATTTCACTAGCTAAACTTCATCTTTTGTTGGTGGGACAGAAAATCCAGAGTTCCACCTTTTTGCATTGCAGATCGCTTGCTCTTAGCATGCAAGGCTTGTCCGGGAACTGTTCATCATAGATAGGCCTATGTTGGCCCAGGCCTTAATTCATTTCTGTTAGGAATTCCTCACCGTAACAGGATCGCTTGATGCTCCAGGCCCGGACAAGTTAGTGGGAAACTTTGTAAACTTGAGCAATTTTCATGAATATATGAGAATCATGATTCGTAATCATGACATGATACGATGTCTATATGGGTTATGACTCGTACTTGTGAAACACTCGTGTCTCTAAATGGGAACAGTTACTTCGTTATTCTTGATGGCTTTCGAACGAGAGTCTAGGTGACTTTATTCGCACCACTAGGCTATACCGGTATCGGTTTCCTTCTGTTAGGTCGAACCCTTGACCAACGGGGGAACGAGCAGCGAGTCATCTTCACAGTGCTCGTACCCGCTGGCAGCTGGATTATCTTTCATTCTTTTTGTGCAAGTGTCCACGAATTTGTTTAATTCAATTGCTTTTACTCACCAGTGGCATTTCTCATAGCTACGCCGTCCATATATTTGGGCATCACGCACCCAAAGTTCCCGAGTGCCTTATCCGCGGGAGATGTTGCAGCTTGCCGCAGTTCCTGCTGACGAGGTTATTTTTGTAAAATTAGGTAGTTTCTCTACTTTCCTCTTTCTTTTCCGTGAGGTGGGCTGTCGATCGAGATAGCCGACCTGGTACGCGGAACATCTCTAGTCTCTCTCGTGTGGAAGGACACAAAGCGAGCCGTCCACTAGAGTGTCTTTTGCTATTCTTTGCGCCTTTTTCCCGCCAGTAGTAGCGCACTGAGCCAAATTGAATTCTTCCGGCAGGAATGCCGAGATAAAATATTCCTACAGATGCCATAATATTAAAAAGTGAAATTCACTGTTGAATCGCTTGAGTTGCGGCTACGGTGGTAAAACTGAAATCTAACGAAGCTACGCCGTTCCCTATTTTTGGAAAGCCTTGCTGTTGCAGCACACTAGAGTCATTGGCATATGTTGTATCGACCACGTTCCACCATCTATTCTCAGAATTCTTAGCTATCTCACAAGTCTTCCCAGTTCTCTCTGAGTGTCTGGTAGCAATTCATTCAGTTACATTTATTATGATACCTACCTACGCTTCAGCATTTTTGAACATATACGGTAGGTAGGTAGTCTGCCTGTGATAATAAAGCATTCAGATCTTTGAATGATCTCTGTAAAACTTCAAGTGCCCGTGCTAATTGCCCAATGTTTATGTCTATTCTCGTCTATCCTGAGTTAAAGGGCCTACGTATTGCTTGTTACGGTATGTTCTGATATTCATTGCTTTTTTTGTGTCGCCGCACTGTGGTTAGTGATGCCTCAACTATACCTGTAGCGCTTAATAATGCTGATCCCTCATATGCATACGCACGAGCAGCTAGAAACGAGGAAGAGCTTCCTACCTACTCTCTCATCGTCTGGAAATATATTTAAACTCTGTAGCATTGATACGGTGGCATGAACGGTATGTGAACTGCTCATCCTCGCAATACGGTGTTCCTATGAAAGTATAGTGTAGCCCTGACATAATACATAACTGCAACCTAAGGAAGTGAACCTGCTGCAGCTCTTACCGCAGCACACCAAAGTTGTGTATTTGTGTTAAGGTCTGTGGTGCTGTGTGGGGAGGCGGCGGCTATTGTAGCAATGAGCTCGTCTCCTGCCAAGTGCTGCTCGTTTCCCTGCCATCATCGTGAATTTCCCTTGCAAATTTAACTGCAAAGTTTGGCTTTCCCTCGGGTGTGGTACACGTGCGATAGAGTGAGCTGTACTGGCCCATGGCGTCCGGCGCAAGAGCTCCTCCATCCGTAGCGTCCAGCACAAGAACCCTTTTATACCTGTAACGCCCAGCGCAAGAGCTCTTCTACACCCATAACGTCGAGCACTGCGTAGCTGAAGCTCACAGTCCCATAGTGTCCAGCCCTGTCCAGCGATGAACTCAGAGCACAAAAATACCAACCAACTGACCCAGCAGCAGCCGACCGGCCACCACCAGCTCTAATCCTTTTGTTCCATCTATCCTCCCCACGCCCCGGCACAGGCAATAAGATCAGCACCGCTCTCTGACTGACCCGCTCGTTCCATCAGCTCCCCCCTCTCTCTGATCCTCACGCTTCCATTATCCTCCGGTCCACTCACTGGGGAATTAAGGGAAGCCTCTGCCATGAGCTCCGTGGTCTGCACTCTGCCTTCAGTTGCATCTTAATGAGCCTAATTGGTGCAGACATCACACGGGCCGTTGCTTTGATTTGTGCCCCTGCCTTGATTTGTGCCGCGCCGTCTGCTGCGAGTTGTAGGCGCAATGCAACGTACCTAACGTAGAGTGTGCTGGTGTGTGCTTGTCGCTCTACTTCGTATTGAACAGCTGTTCGTTCGTCTCACACCGTGGTTCTCGACCTGTCAGGTTGGCTTCTGTGGTGTTAACCTGTACCGAGGTTTCAAAGGGGTAAAGTGCAACCACATACTGGCAGGATTGTTAGTGTCATACTGCTATGTAGCTATAGTATTTCGAATGCATTTTTTTTTTGCAATAGAAATTTTAGGAATGAAATTCAGACATAACGAGGAAAAGGGATAATGGGAGAAACATGGCCGAAAATTGCAGTTCTAACAACATACGTACCGGTAACACCATTCTTGTTCAGTTGTGCATGTAAAAATATTGGCACATTTAGTCTTCTGGCGTAATAGATCTTTTTAGATTTGGATTAGGTCCAGAGAGTTTGGCAGGTCGACCGAGCATTGTGCTGCCGAAGGTCTTGTTCAGTAGTAAATTAATCTGTGTTTCAAGTTTCGCTACGACGCCCCTCCCCCAAGGATTATGCACATCCCCCCCCCCCTCCTGCTGCTGTTCAAAGGAAGCCTCTGTCTCGTGCCTAGCCGCTCTGAACTCAGCGAGACAATCAAATCCGTCTCGAAAGTGTCCCATGAAGCCTCGTTGTGCCGTGACAGAGACGTCTCGCTAAGACAAACAGAGCCAGTCTTCTGCAGCTGCTCTCCATCACGCACGAGACGTGAGGTGATGGCTGCAGAATATCCTTGTTTGCCTCGACGACACGGCAGGCAGCGGCCGCCTGTGTGCTGCCGACTGCACTCCTCTGTGTTGGGGCGGGNCAAGGATTATGTACATCCCCCCTCCTGCTGTTGTTCAAAGGAAGCCGCTGTCTCGTGCCTAGCCGCTCTGAACTCCGCGAGACAATCAAATCCGTCTCGAAAGTGTCCCATCAAGCCTCGTTGTGCCGTGACAGAGACGTCTCGCTAAGACAAACAGAGCCAGTCTTCTGCAGCTGCTCTCCATCACGCACGAGACGTGAGGTGATGGCTGCAGAATATCCTTGTTTGTCTCGACGACGCGGCAGGCAGCGGCCGCCTGTGTGCTGCCGACTGCACTCCTGTGTTGGGGCGGGTATAGTGAGGGAGTGTGTGGCACACAGAGTGTGTATGTATTTTCTCCTTTACTTATGGAATATATAGCTAGCTATTATTGAATACTGCCTGCCGCACTGGTTCTAAATTATTATGTATGTATTGCCTTCGCCAAGGTGGTCACCAAGATAATTCAAAAGGTTGTGGACAGACTTCGAGAAAATCACAGGAACCGTTAAGAATGTTAACTAAAAGGGCAGATGACCAAACTATGTGATGATCGAAAAGAAATCTTGGTTTAGGACCCATTTGAATTTTTCGTTAACACTGCGTTACCTGACGGAAGTGTTCGCTATTGGAGTGCTTCTCTACTTTGATTAGTTAGTTAAATGATAGTGTATTGCGCCAACACGCATAGGTACACTTAAACACGTGATCTCACCTACCCGTCGTACGATAACACGAGTTAGCTCCTGTTAATAACTTAATTACGTTAATAATATTTAACAAGGCTATGTTATTTTGCTACGAGGATTCACTAGCCTGTTGTATGCCTATGGAATAAAATGGCACTGCAGTGAGGCAGCAGAGCCTTGTTACAATAGCGTGTAAGCTTCGCGTGTGTGATATCCACATCATATTTGAACGTCTAACTCTTGCTATGCCGACGGCGGCGGGTGTTTGCTTCTTGTCGGTATTTACTTCCCTCAAGACTCAGTCGGTATGGGCGGTATCTATCATTGCACCAATTTTACAAGGGTTGCTGTTTTTATTTTGAAGCGTATAGTCCTATATTGTAGATCAGTAATTATTTTGGAGAAAAAGCATTTACTCTGACCATCTGCAGATAAACTGTCGCGAGAGCTTCCGTTTCGCAAAGGTCGTGGTCACGTGCCGTCGTATGTAACTGAGGTTGGTACGTAACCCTCAATTCGCTGGTCAATTTTTTTTGTCACCCTCAAGCCACTGGACTGGAGGATTATGGATCTTCAGCGTTTCATTTCATAGCTGTTGACTATCGCAATGTTGGCCGTCGGGACGTCTGTCTGTCGTGCCCACTTTGCTTCCTTCCCGATTTTACACTCCTACTTACTCATGCTTTATTCTGTACTTCCTCTTCTTTCCCGACTTGCTGTTCCTATGCGCGTTGATCCTGTGTGGGAAGTTGGGAACACCTTCGTGCATGGGTTCCCCGTTTCTATCGACATACTATATGTCCCTTGTTCTTTCCTCTGTAATATCATTACTCGAAAACGGAGGCTTAAACTTTCTGACTAGAACTAACTATGCTAACTAACTTTACGTATTTTCGGTCGGTAGGCAGCTACCCACCGACCGCTGTTGTCTGATCCCTTGAACGCAACGGTCATCAGTGGGGCAACGGCCCCCGCCTGTGCAGCACACAGTTACTGTGCTGCTTCTGTTATTAGTTGTACTACCTGCAGCTCACATGTCACTCTCTTGCCATACTCCTTTTTTTTGCTATAATTGTCGCGCCTGTGTGAGACTCTATCCATTGCTTCTTTTAGCCTCAGTGACTCCGTGGCCCAACAGAGACCGCTCGGCCCAGATCATTTTGTTATGCCCTCATTATTATTTCCCTCGTACTGACAGTCGTAGTTTTTTTGTGGTGATCCTAGCCTATGTGCAGGGTTGTGTCAGTTGCCTGCCTCCTGTCCTCACCCATGGGCAGACGTTATAATAGGTTATTAATAGCGCCGTACCTACAAAGATTGCGTAATTGATGCTTGAGAGGGCTAATTGCTTTTCGCCGCTTGCTCGACCTAATACATTCTACTTCAGGTGCAGCCAAAATTGCAAGAATTATTTTTTTTGTTCATAAGCCAGTAATTTTGAGCTGACCTTCATGTGAGGGTGAGCATCTGAGGACGAGGGGGGGGGAGGTAAAGGCAACAAGGGGGGTCCAGTACTCGGCCGTCCCCTCACCGCACACTGACCGGAGCCTCCGCAATTGGCCGAGCTAACCTCATTGTGTGTGGTCACCAGGGGTCGTGTTTTCCTGCACTTCCGCTCCTCTATAGAGCTGGGCCATTCTTTACTTCCCTAATACCTGCCTGCTGCTTCTTTTCTTTTATTTGTGCCGCGTGATGTGTGGCTTATTGGTTAAGGAAGTTTAGATGAGTGGTAGATTTTCTTCTGGTGTAGCCTTTACGTGGTGCTTCGCTATTCTGTAAAGAACGTTCGTTCCTCAGCGGTAGTGTTCTTTTAATGCTTTTACTCCGTTCTTGTGTATGTCGTGCCCAACGTTGTGTCGACGGGCAACAAGCAACATTGCACGGTGGGTTAGGGTTAACTACTGAACTTTACACCAGGGTTGGCAAAAACCATTTTTTTGGGTTTAAACCAAAAACTGTGTTTTTTATATTCTGTTGTTTTTCCCCCAAGTTATGAATTTTATCTAACATTTAATGAGTTTAGACAACACATGTGTATTCATCGATATCGATTAGTAGTTGTTAGAATAAGTGAAGACTTCAACTTCCTGTTGTAAAAGAATGATTTAAAAAAAAGGGGTACGAAAAAGCAGTTAGCAGAGTAGCTACCTGTAGACTATTTGCTATGGCTATATTTAATCTCCAAACTGCAGAGATGCTATGATTTATAATTGCAATATAAAATCCGTTGAAAAACATAGAAACACTTCAAAATGCGAAGATACCTATACCAACAGAAATAGCTATCTACTAGCTAATTAACAGCAGAGTAATGAACTGAAGAAAGTGCAATAGCTATATGCCTACATGCTTCTCATGAGCTCACCAGCTGTCTAATAGCAACTATAACTACTACTTCTAATTTTCAGTAACTGCTAGCTTACCAGAATATAATTAGATAACATCTCTGAAATGAAATAACACAAAATTCAATAAGTTAGAGGTTCTTAGTAAACATAAGCAATAGTTGGCCCTAACTGTCCTAACAGTCCAACGGACACCTAAATAGAAACACATCAACTCATCCATTCAGTTGTGTAACTAAAATTTGATACTTTCTAGAAGTAAAACTGTTTTTTTGCAATGTTTATGAATAAAAACCAAAAAAGTTGAATAAAAACAAATAAAAAAACATTGTTTTTAGTTGGTTTAAACCATGTTTTTTGTTATTTGACTAGTGGTCCGTGCCGTCATTATAAATGACGGAAAAAAATTAACACTTCACCAAAACCCCCACCGTCTTTTGGGCTTCCTCATTTTTCCCCTATCTAATACTGAAGAAAAAGATTCTAAGGTACCCAACTTTTTTTTCGCCTTTTGATATCTGAATTTTCTCCTATCTTATAAGTTCTATTTTTCCCTATCTAATACTGAAGAAAAAAATTGCAAGGTACCTAATTTTTTTTTCGCCGAAGAAAAAGATTGCAAGGTACCCCACTTTTTTTTTACATTCTGAAATCTGAATTTTCTCCTATCTTATTCCCATAGAGCGTGACAGGAAAGATATAAATATATAAATAAATAAAAACACGACGTGAATTATTATATAGTACTGATTTAAACCCGCCA
>LQNS02278183.1:12241802-12288296 GCA_001587735.2 Parhyale hawaiensis | reverse complement strand
GAAATCTGAATTTTCTCCTATCTTATTCCCATAGAGCGTGACAGGAAAGATATAAATATATAAATAAATAAAAACACGACGTGAATTATTATATAGTACTGATTTAAACCCGCCACACCTCCTTTACACTAATGGGTATGTGATGAGCAAGTAAAAAAACTCCTTCGTAGTAGACTGCTGCTATTTAGGTGTTTAAGAACCAAGTCTATGGGTTGTATTGTATATTGTCTTGAGCCTCAGTACTGCTCAATTGTTTCCCTCCCCGTAGTAGGTACCTATATTGGTAACTCATGCTCTGAATACCAGGTTGTCTGCCGTAGCTGGGCGCCCATCGAGATCCGCTTGCTTCTGCAGCAGAAGGCCTGAAACCTGCGGATTGACATTTCATACTTGCTTTCCAGACTGCATTTGATATATCCTTTATTGTTCTTTTTTTGTTTGTTTTACGATATTCATTTTGATTTCTTTCGTTCTGGAGTTAATCTGTGTATAGTACTTCATTTGATGGAACTGTGTTCAATATTTACATGGGAGGCCATATGGTGTTCGCTGGCGTGCGTACGGTACCTACAGCTCTGCACCGCTTCTGCTGAGTTACCCACCCACTGGGGCTCTGGTCTTGTCGTTCCTGAGCTGTTGAGTGCGTTTTTATTTTTCTGTACGTTTTTATTTTTCTGTGCGTTTTTATTTTTCTGTACGTTTTTATTTTTCTGTACGTTTTATGCATTTTGTCTTTTGACTCTGCCGGCCGGAGGTTATCCGTGTACGGTGCTGTGTTATTTTATATCAGCATTGCTCGGAGTGGAGCGACCTCAGCCGTGCACAGGCTGTGCGGCCTCGCTACAATGCCTTTCCTCAGTAGGAATACAATAGGCCAAAGATCCCTTATAGTAATATATAAATAGGGAGGGTTAGTGCACTGGCGAACATTGCTCGGGAAAAAGCAAGCTTTGTTCCTCACCATGCGAATATTATTCGCTAAGTAACAAACATATACTGCCATCTACCTGTTCGTTACTGCAGCAACTTTCTTTCCCTGAACAGGAATTTGTCCGACAAACTTTTTGAATTGATGAGTTTGTTGCGTTTCTTGCTATTAGAGAGCCTGTAGCAGAAGTGGCGTCCACAGATCTGCTGTCTACTGTGTCCAGTGTGAGGAGGTGTACTGTACCTATTCAACAATAGCTCTACTTAGCTGTGATGTAAATCAACAGTCTCCCCGCTGCGGGTACAATTGATTCCGAACACTATCAAGACCTTCTAGAGTAGGTATATACTTTAGAGGGCCTTGACTTCATCCGTTCATGAAACAGCAGTACGGTATTATAGGACACTAATGTACGGCGAACAATTTTTCCCCCATTCTGCTCGCTGCTGTGGGAACTTTGCCCGTGAGTGTAATGAAGACCTGAGTTTGGACCTGCCAAGTTTGGCTGCAGTTGCTGCACAGCTGCTGCTGTTCCAAACTTGTACCAAAGACGGGACCATTGTGGCCATGTGCGCATATCCTCAGCTGCACGCGGTGCTGGCTGCCGCCCAACTGGGCATCATAAGACGTGCTAATTTTTTCACTGTGATCGTAACAAACTGATCCGCTGAGCTTCAGTTCATGCAGAATTTCAGTCCTAAGCGTTGGATGCGTCACTTTGGGACAAGTTTCCGGCGCTTGTTGTCATCGACTAGGTACCCTGGGAACACTCTCAAACTCGCGTAGTCCTGCTGAGCATGACTCCATTTGCGGTGTTCCCAAGGGTAGTCGCTGTGCGACGAACTCCTGGAAGTTGATTAAGAGTTGCGATTCCAACGCTAAGGCTTCAAGACCGGACAAGTTGAAGCTACCTAGATTAGCATTTATCTTAATCATATTGAGTCACTTGAATACACTTATATCAATGTTCAGCGCATTTGGTGCTATGCTTCGGAAAAATAATAATTATGTCAGACCAGTTCCATCCTCCCTTATGTCGAGGTACTTTTTTGTTCTCAACAATGTTGCCATCATCCTTTGTGTTTATCTAGTGTATTATTGCTAGTGGTGGCATAGATATTCAGTTGAGAATATCCTATTGGAATTTATTTGCATCTGATTCCTTCCCAAGTCTTCCAGTCAACAGTTCTGTTACCAGGTATTTCTTGAGTCTTATCTCTAGTGGTCTTATTGCACATTAAAGTCCCCTGCACACAAAAGTCCTCTGTCCTGTGTTTGAACTTCACACCGTTCGAGTGCATTGCTGCCTGTGTTGGTTTAAACAATAGAAAGTGCACACACAGCGCAGTAGTCCGAGTTATCACTCAGTAAAAATTACCACAAAATTAATTTACAAACCCTAGTGTTCGGAAAATATTTTGACAGCTACACAGATGTGTTTTTGCATGGACACAGCGAAGCATTCACACGTTGTTAAGTGAAAACTCATAAAACAAAAGACTATCATCGACAGCGGGCTTTGGAATATCGTTTCGCCCATGTTTGGAGCAAGAGATCAGTATTCCAACGAGCCCCTCTTGCTGTTATCCTGCACTATTGGGACCGACCCAGTCCCTGCAGCGCCCGGTGTTGACGCCACAAAGTTTTTACCCCCACAACTTTACCGAGAAATCTGACCGCGAGGTGTCGCTGCCTCAGGAATATATTGAGCTTTGTGTGGAGGGCAAGACTCTCGTGGGGCCATCCGCCAATTGCGTTACCGCTCAGCCTCCACACTCTATACCTCCTGCGGCTCTTCTTCGCCTGTCCACCTTAGAGTAACTGCTTCCTCTTCCATGCCCTTCAGCTTTACTGCCGACCCGTGTTTTCGCCACAATTTAAAGTTTTACCATCGACGCTGGATTTTATGTGAGAGCTTTGTGGTCTCGGATGTTTATTTTACTGTAACGCTCTGCAGGTGGTCGGATGTTTATTTTATTGTAACGCTCTGCAGGTGGTCGGATGTTTATTTTATTGTAACGCTCTGCAGGTGATCGGATGTTTATTTTATTGTAACGCTCTGCAGGTGGTCGGATGTTTATTTTATTGTAACGCTCTGCAGGTGGTCGGATGTTGGTTCTGCGTGAGAGCTTAGCGGTCGGATCGTGATTTTATTGTAGTGCGTTGTTGTGGGATCATTGGGATGTTGACTTTATTGATGAGTTACTATCGGATGTTGACTTTATCTATTGCCATCGAAGTGCCCGTTGTTTTGAATTGGTAAATGTTTTAGTAAGAAGCCTGCGGTCGTGTTTCTTTGCCAACAAGACTGCGTAGGGCTTGTGGAAGCATTGATTAATGTTCAGTGCGCTGCATGTATAGCTATGATTTAGTACAGGCGGTTCAGTAGCAACCTAACGTGCTTGGCACGGGACAAGGGGCGTCCGGTCCCATCTCCGCCTGAGAGTTTCGTGCGTCCTTCGCTGGTCGCTAGAATTGCGTCGCTGTGCTGAACCCGAGGCCTGGGTTATAGAGTCGGATGGCCGAGCTCGACTTTGACTCTGACTCCTGGGATAAGCCAGTGTCCGAGTTAGACTCGCAATTATCCCATCCGCCTCGACTCCGACTCCAGCTGTTAACAAAACTGGTCCATTTTGACTCACTTGGGCTCCGACTCGGGGACTAGAGAGTTTCGGACTCCGACTCGAAAATCTCTGTCTGAGCTACGTCACATGGAAATCACGCATAGAGGAGCAGTAGCAACAAGTGTATTGGCTGACATATTACGGCTTTACTTCTTTATTACGCTGTTGAGTCAGTCTCTATGAACTGCACGCGGTAATTCTCGACAGCTCTTAGGTAATAATACGTGATCATTATATCACTGATTTGTTAATCAACAAGTGGCAACGTTGCTGCTGTACCAGTGCGGGACATGTTCACCTTACGGTACTGCCTGCCGTGGACGCTCCATTCTATGGGGATTGTATTATTTATTGTTTAGATGATACCGGTACACTCTCATGCACTGGCGGTCTTTCTTCAGCTTCTTTCCCGATCTGCTGTTCCCATGTCCGGAGATCCTCTGGGCAAAGGTTCCCCGTTTTGCACGAAACAGTGCATGTCCAATATTCCTTCATCTCTCTCGCTTGAATAGTATAGGAAGCCTCACACTTAAACGAGGTCCTCTAGGTGTCCGGCCGTAGCCAGGCCCTTAGATGACCTTTACGGCCTGGGCCGCGGCGGGCGGGCGGTCATGAGATGCAGAGAAGCCCCGGAGAGACACCGTCAAGTGTAACCTGTGTGGCCCCCACTGCTGACAGTGCAGCTTTATATGGTCAATTGTGCCTGTGGGGCTGCGTGCCCGTCCGTCCGTCCGCAGTATTGCTCTGGATATTACACAGAAATTTACTTTCTATAAATTTCGTGTTTAATCCGTCGATGAAAATATTAAAATGTTTTGAAGTAAGGCTGTCCAGAGGCTGGTGACGATTGGAACCGTTGTTGCACCGTCTCTTCCTCCGAGGTTTTATCCTTGGTTGGAGAACCAAGTGCTTCTCTTGATTCGATTGCCAGCTCTTCGTCAGGTTGGTTGAATACCTACGGCTTGCTCGAGCGGTATAGTTTGGCTAAAGAAGCGTCACATTTTTTATATTGTTCTTTCGACGAGACAGTAACAAATTCTTTATTTTAAGATTTTAATTACATGTTCAGGGGAAGAATGCACGTCTATAGACTTTTTTCACTGTACTGTGCAGCAATATGAAGCTTGTTTATCTCATATCAGCTCCAGTCACGTGACGTGCGAAATCGTCGACGAGCACCGATTGTTCGCACCTTCTTGTTGTCTAATTTAAGCCGAGTTCACATTAGCAACTTTCGTTTCGCTTAAGCCAATCAGTCGTTCAGTGAAAATGTTGCTGACAGGCTCGTGGGGCTTCACATTTGACTGGGCGTGTGAACGGTGCTTTGCTACTGCGTAGAACTTTCTTAACGCACCAAATAAACAGAAAACCGTAGATTCGCAACGCAAATCGGTTGAAATTACGAGTGTATTTGCATCAACTATTTGCATTTTTATTGATAGTATTGTTTATGTCGAACTAAGTAAAAATTTATCCACAGGCAACGTAACAACATGCAGTGTGTGAGAATTTATTATATATACGGTGGTACGAATTGCTCAGTCTGTTTATTTTGTATACGTACTGCATGCACTCAGTAAAATTGCAAAAACAATTTATTACCCAATTGCCGAACTAACACTATTTCCTAACAAACAGTTATCATTTGATAGGATTATTACTTTCACCTATCAAATATTGATGTTTTTTCGGAACTGGGCAATTGGGTAATTCCCATACAGTATAGAGCTTTAACAAGGGTTGGCAAAAACATGTTTTTTTTTTGTTTAACCCAAAAACAATGTTTTTTTTTTTGTTTAACCCAAAAACAATGTTTTTTGTTGAAACGAAAAAACCCATGTTATTTTGGGTTTATTGTTTTTAATATTATGTTGTTTTTTTCTAGTTCTAGGAATTTTATCTAATATTTAAAAGGTTTTCTACTTTATAAACATTTAGTTAGCTAATCATCACCAATCGTAGTCGCCTCATTTCAAATTCATGTTGTAGAAGAATGACTAAGACCAGGGGTTAAGAAAAATCAGTTAGTAAATACCAGTATTTGCTATAGCTACATTTAATATCCAAACTACCGAGAAGCTATTATTTATAATTATCGAAATATAGAATCCTCTGAAAAACTTGAAAACTTCAAATTACAAACACAACATGACAGATTTAGCTAGCAACTAGTTAATTAAAAACAGAGTAATGAACTGAAGAAAGTTAAATAGCTATGATATCCTTTGAAATAACTTTGAAACACTTCGAAATACAAAGAAAACTCGATAGAAATAGCTTGCTTCTAGCTAATTAAAAGCAAAGAAATGAAGTGAAAAAAGTGAAATAGCTATATGCCTACATCCTCCTCATGTGCTCAATAGCTACCTAATTGCAACTTTTAAGTACGACTTCTAATTTTCAATAGCTTCTAGCTTACCAGAATATAATTAGATAGGCATCTCTGATATGAAGTAACACAAAATTCAATAAATTATAGGTTTTTGATAAACATCAACAATAGTTGACCCTAATTGTCCTAACACCCAAACGGACACCTAAATAGAAATGCATCAACTCATCCATTCAGTTGTGTGATTAAAATTTGATACTTTCTTTATTTTACAGTGTTTATGAAGAAAAACGAAAAAAGTTGAGTAAAAACCAAAAAGTTGGATAAAAAAAACCTGGTTTATCGCTTGGTTTAAACCATGGTCTTTTTAATTGGTTTAAACCATTTGGCTTAAACAAGCCAACCCTGGCTTTAACTAATGAATAAATGCAATTCTTGCTCTGCCAGTTGAAAAATAAGTGTCATTTGGTATCTTGCTGCGTTCATTTACTAAGCAAAAACATGGTGGATTAGGTTCATTTTATAAAATACCCGAATATGAAGTTTTGAAATCAGATTTGGATAAGAACAGAGAGAATATGCTTATATAAGCAATTCATTTGCATGTATAATTTCATAGTTTGGGCAACCTGTCTCAATATGCCATCATTTTTTGTAGATTTTGGGAAGTAGCAGACCCATACGGGCACACTGGTCATAAAATGTTCACCTAAGTTAGTAGCCGTGACGCCATGGCTGTAGCGTGATGCGCGTTTTACTGTAAATTTGTAGGATGTTTGGAACATGTTCGCTTTTCTTTCGTTAATGCGTGTTTATATAAGGAAACAACATTGTTTCATGCCCAAATTATGCATCAAAAAGCAATTGATTCAAGCATTTTATAATATGAAGCTCACTCGAAAATCGCATCGACGCCCTCAAAAATATACCGTACTGCAAGTCTGCCGTCGCCCACCGTAGCTCACCCAGTCGTCGGAGTAGCGGCGTCATTCGCTGGCCGACGGGGTGTGGGCCTGTTACCGCAACGAGAGTTCCTAATGTGAACTCGGCTTAAAGCGTAAGTTGGTATTATAATTTTACTTTGCTTTTAAGCGAGAGTGCAGTGAGATGAGCGAAGTCCGACTACAAATCGTGGGTTCTGTCTGTTTTCGACTCCAGTCCACTTTTTGACCCATTCTGACTCCTAGGACAGGCAAGTGCCCGACTCCGACTTCATACCCTGACAGTGCTTGTTTCCAACTCTGCTGCCGTACACGGTATACAACACAGCTTCACTAAAAAGCCTGCAAGTATAGCCTTGTAGGTAGTGTACGCATTGGACTCTTGTCTCCCCGCCGGCCAGGTGTGCGCAGCATCGTGACGATTAGCGGGCAGCAAGACAAGGTCAGCGGCCGTCACTTGGAAGCGAAGCTTAGTAGTAATACGTTCGACGTTCCATTTGTGCTTGT
The DNA here is from genome assembly GCA_001587735.2 of Parhyale hawaiensis. Classification (NCBI taxonomy): domain Eukaryota; kingdom Metazoa; phylum Arthropoda; class Malacostraca; order Amphipoda; family Hyalidae; genus Parhyale; species Parhyale hawaiensis. The sequence continues at coordinate 12,280,964 of LQNS02278183.1, read as the reverse complement.
TACATGAGGTGCGGCTGATCCTTTGCCGCCTGACACTTGTGCTCGAGTGTAAACTGAGCTATTATTAGTTGGGCTGCAGTGCGTCCCTCTGCTGCTGTGGTGACTTGACCATCGGTGTGCAGGGGGGACCCAAACGTCTTTGTGCAGGTGGGGCCCGAACATCTTTGTGCAGGTGGGGCCGAACATCTTTGTGCAGGTGGGGCCCGAACGTCTTTGTGCAGGTGGGGCCCGAACGTCTTTGTGCAGGTGGGGCCCGAACATCTTTGTGCAGGTGGGGCCCGAACGTCTTTGTGCAGGTGGGGCCCGAACGTCTTTGCGCAGGTGGGGCCCGAACATCTTTGTGCAGGTGGGGCCCAAACGTCTTTGTGCAGGTGGGGCCCACATTGCCTGCAGTAATGTCCTGCGCGCTGCCCTCTTCCTACACCCAACATTAATTTGCTGCTCCCGTATTCTGTTGAATGAACAAAAGTCGGAGTTGTTACGACCGCAGCTATTGCCTCTCGCTTGCGGGTTATGACCGCCACTATTGCCGCCCTCAAGTCTACACTTCCATGTCGTTATGACTTCGCACTCGCGCCTTATGGTTCATTTGGTTAAATTGAAATGCATTTCTTATGACCGCATCGTTGCTCTGTGTGGCACTCAGAGGCAACAGCCGCAACTGTTTCTTTCAATTGTTCCGTGCGTATCTTTGCTGTTAAACACGCGAGAACACCTCGTGTTGTCACCACTGGATTACAACTTAAGGACCCGGCATCTGTAGCTTCTATACATTAATTGGATATCATTGGTGTTGGGGTATTCGTGGCTCTAAATGTAAGGCCCTTGGAATCTCACTGCACGTACCGAGGGTCGTAGTCAACATTTACTGCGCTTTCATTTCATTATTACTGTGGTTATTGAGACGAAGAGTACAGGACGCGTTATTTTAGGTGTTAGGCAACATTGGAAAAATGTCTCGAATAGTTCCTGAACTAGACGTAGAGTGGGGTAAAAAAGGGATAACCCTCATAGGGGTAAAAAAAAATGGACTCCCTCTCTTGCAGTTAAAAATTCTGGTTTATTTTTTACCCCAAATGTGGGTTATCCATTTTTTACCCCACTTTACTATATACACGCTTTTCAAAGTTGTAAACTCCGAAGTCGTTTTTTATTTTTTCAAGTGCCTCTTGTTATTGTAAAAGTGATTTAAAGGGTTTCGTTTATCGTCGAGTGTTAGCTTGCTTGGCGTTTCAAACACTGTTGTTCGTGCAAGAACTGATCCTATATGGGCCAAGTCAACCGTCGCTGTCACGTAGAAATGACATTGTTTGAAACGTCGTGTATAGAGTTCGTTCTCTGGTCCTTATGGGAAAAGTCGTGGGTACTGAAATGACGACTTAATTCTCCTTAGTTCAAATACTGCCGTTACTTGCACTCTTTCTTTACACATATCTTTATTGGTTTGCTTTATTCTTACCTTCGTGGTATCGTCTTCGGATACAGTGAAGCGCTACAGCGTTTTGAAGAGCGCTGCCGCTGCCCGGAACTGTACGTTGGTTCGCCGCTGTAGTGTCAAGCTGAGGTGCTCCTAACAACACCGAGTGTTTCTCGCTGCAATTTCCCACGTGCGAGTGCAGTATTTCGGCCCAAGTCCGGGGAAGTTGCGCCATCTGACGCGTGAGCTGCATGAAGATGCGCTGGCTCACCGCGCTGATGCGCACACGCCGTACAGTACCTCCACACATTATATTTGGCAGTGCAATAATGTTCCTGCAGGACCCGTAGCCTTAATTGTACGTAGCTCTGCGTATCCTGGACAGCTGACTGTCAGTCTTACATCCAATGCCTCTCATTGTTTGTGTCTGCCGTGCTGCTCTCTGCGCACTTTTTTCCCTTGGGCGATGCCGCCGATGTAAGAGAACATTTCTTCCTCAAGCTGTGCCGATGTTTTCGAAACTTAGTATTTGCGCATGTAATGTAAGAGTTAGTAGGCCTATGTGGGCGGTGAATCTTGAATAAATTGTTTGGTGTTATGTCTTAAATCAATCCATTAACGTGAAAATAAACCTTCATTTCTCGTAAGAATAGCGCCGTTAATATTGTCCAGTAATATGAAGAGTACGCGTTATTGGCTAAAACACAGCCGCTCCTTACCATGTGCAGCTAGCTACCTGAGTTATAATAACATCCGGTTACCGGTACTTAACTGTATTTATTTCTGACGTTGTTATGGTTGTTACAACTTGCTAGTAGTATACTAAGAGAGCTAAAGTACCGTAAAAGACGCAATTAGCTACCTTTCCTAACATCGTAAGCTGTGACCAATCTTGTGTCTCATCACCAGCATAGTGACGTCACGAAGGAACGCCAGCAGTGACATTTTGACCCGAGCTCCATGTTATATATAAGGAAGAGACTTGGTTGTGTCGGTTAGGGTTGCTAGCACCTCTGTAGCTGATATCTAAGGGCCATTTCCATACACAGGGTGCAGAGACTCAGCAAGGTCTTCACCTATGACCACTGCTTCGACATGGACGGTAGCCAGGAGGCGGTGTACCAGGCCGTGGGCAGGGGGCTCCTTGATAACGCCTTCGACGGCTACAACGCCTGCATCCTGGCCTACGGTCAGACGGGTGAGTCTATCGTTTGTGCCTCTTCTCATAGTATTCTTGGATTCTTTCTTACGGTATTATATTCTTACTCTTAATCCTATATGAGAGCCACTATAACCGCGGCTTATACCATACCTTTTGTATTCCTCTGAAATGTCCTAGCCCCTCGTGCCACTTGTATGATGCTGTTTGGACCCCTATAGTCCTACAAGAGGCTCCCTATTGTTAACCTTCAGTTGCTTGCTTGGCCAAGCAGGGTGTCTTCAGTTCTACACTTTGAACCACCATCCGCGTTGAGAGTATTCCCGTTCCTGTTCCATTTGCCGGATCATGGTTGGCTTGAGCCCCATTATCTAATAGCCGCCTGTGCTTTATGCCGGGGACACACTACACTATCTCACCCTCAACTTAGGAGCGGGCGTACTGCTCACACTTGCTCCTTGATTAGACAGTGAAATTTGCTACCTAAACAAAATACCTGAAAAGTATTTTAAGTATTGAAGTTGAGCGATGTGTGAGGTGAGCGTCACAGCAAACGGGTGATAGTATTGTGCGGCCCCGGGTATAGAAGAACGTCTGGACCTCATCGAGGACCAATTAAGACGTCAGTTTTGCAACGTTTATTAAGTTCGTTGGTGCTGATGGCGCTCGTCTGCTCTTAACTAAGTGTAAAGGGCTCTCTTTATTTCTTGTTTTGATTACTGTTAGACATTTTCAGTGCGCTGCTGTCCAAGTTAAACTAAACCCTCCCAACCATTGACAGAACAAGTGACCATAATGCTATTCCTACGAAAACGAGTTTCAGCCGCCCAGTAAGGGGTTAGTGAAGATGATAATGGCGTCACATGCAGCCGCGAAGGTCACTCGAGCGCTCTTATGGGATTATTCGAATACGGTTCACCATTAGATGTGGCAAATGAAACGTACGTTTTAGCTTTTTTCTGGACGCATTTCTTCCTGCACCTTCTGTGCTTCCTTCATATTTAGATTTCCTACTTACTTGTCTTATTTAGCCTTTCTCCGTCTTCTTCTTTTCGAGCGCTGTTCACATGCACGCAACTATGTTTGATGACTCTATAGTCCTTCTACAGCCACATACTCAACTCGAAGCGCGGATGTGAAAAATTAGCACGTAGTTCATGTTACCGTATCCGTGGTAGCGGCTTTAAGCATATATTGGGGCGACGTACTAGCTGTACATCCGCTAATCAAGTTGTGCATGCGATCTTATTGTGTGGCCCGAAGAAGTGCGTTTTCACTGATGGCTGCGAATTTTGCTCGGCAGATCGCAACTTTGCGCGTTTTGGCGCGCCGCCAACTTGCTGGATTTTTTCCCACGATGTAGATTGCGAGTAAAGCCAGCCTCATCTTGTAGCCTTTTGTTCCCTTCACTCCATTAAATTAGGCTGCCTATGTTTTTTCTTCCTCGTAGACACTGCAAAACTCAAAATTTGTCTGAATTCAACTTCTTGCATACTAGACTGCTCGTAACCCGTTGGGTCACCATCGCAATCTGCTTTGCTTCTCAAAAAAATATTCAACACTGGTCTTTGAGCAAGGATAACTAGAATAACTTGTGGCGTAAGACCATCACCCGCGGGGGGGGGGCAAATTCAGCGAAGTCATTTCTGATGGCCAGCTAGGCCTTGTTTTTTTTTGCATGGGTCACATCTAGGTCAACCCACCAAACTCCATAAAAAAAGTTGTGAAGATTGTTCAACTCCTTCTACTAACTTGTTTTTGGGTGGACAGACAAATATATGTATTTACAAGTACATATACAACTAGAACGCCTCGTGGCGTAAGACCATCACCTGCGATTGGAGCAAATTTCATCGCCGTCATTTTTGATGGCCAGCTAATTCTATTTTTTGGCATGAGTCATATCGAGGGTAATCCACCAGACTCCCTGTAAAAAATTGTGAACAATGCTGAACTCGTTCGACCAGTTATTGGGTGGACACATAAACAAATATACAAACTTAAATCTTCAACGAAAACAACATCACCTCTCAGTTTGTTCGCGGGTGATAAATATATGTACCTGACGTAGTCTAATAATTTCCAGCATCACCTTTATATTTACCGTGCACGCTTATACAGCCGACTTCAGCTTCTTGCCTCGTATCATGAATACATGCGAATTAAATCTTCAATGCTTGAATATCTTCCTATCTTACAGTGTAGAGTCTGCGTACGGTAGCGTACAAGCTGGTTTACCAGAGTTTTTAAGTCTATAGATTTGGCGACTAACGTTTTATCAACGTTTTAGGTATGAACAGTTTAGTTGAAAAACACAATCGAATGTTGGAGCACTCTGCGTACGGAGAAGAGAAGACTGTCGAGTGCCGCCTATGAAGCGAATTCACTTCGCATTCTTTTCAATGTGTTTTCAGATCCAGTCGTCTGAGTATTATGCTGTGTGGGCTCACAACCCTGTGCCTACTGAAAGTGTACCTACTACAGTGTTAGTCAAGTTGGTTGGTAGCGTGCGCTGTGCTAGAAATGGTATCTGCTTTCTCCTGATTTTATTATTAGGAATTCATCGATCCTGTAAGTAAATTAGTTATTGGTAATATAAAAGCAATAGCTTTTTTGGTTCGAAGCGTCACCAACCAAGTACTGAGCGTCTGCGCTCGTATCATAACGTTGCTGAATTTCGTGCGTTCTGTGCAATCGGACCGACTAATTTCGCCCGCACGTGAGGTTGTGTGGACGGGGTTTAAGATGGCACATGTTGCTTCTTTGGCCATCATAGCGCACTCAGAAGTTCGTTGAAAACTCACTTGTACAGCGACTGAGTTTGTAAAAACTTTTGGAGCTAGTCGAACGCCTAGGAACCATGTGAACTACCGCTTCTGTCGTTGCGCTGGTGAAATCATGAGTTGCAAGCTGTGCAAGCGACGTGCGTGTAATCTGCATTATTTGTATCGCATTGTCCCCAAAACTTCATAGGTACTTTATAGGTAGCTCGTCCCAAGTACCGTAGCGTAAACGGTCGCTTGCGTATCGAGTAGTTACAACACGCTCACTTGAGACTTCAATTCTCATTATTTTTTATTCTTATTGATTTTATTTTCATTTATTTACCTACGCGCGCACATGTTGACCAGAAAGCAAAAAGCGTAACGGGAGGACTCGTGAGAAATTAGCATTAGAAAGTGACGTCAGCAATAGAGTCACATCGACGAATCTATGGCTGAGGAGCCTATGAGTATTTTAACTAATTTTCCCAGAAAAATCGTCTTAAATTGCGAATTTCATCCCTTTGGCGTATTAATCAATCAAGAGAATATATACTAATTGAGCAATAAACAATTATTAATAGAAAATTGCAATTTATGCTGTCGGAAACTTTCACAGCACTAGCGCCGAAATTTGGTCTTCTGTGGCCACCTGATTTAGCTTCCTTTTTTAATTGAAGCCTTGTTTACACTTCATATTTAGTTCAAAGTGATCTTCACAGTACACATTTATTCCTTACCAACAAATATAAGCACCATTATTGCCAATTCTGTACGTGAGAGAAACCACAGTAACAGTTAGCCTATTGCTCGAACTTTCTTTCTGTACTTGACGACAACATTTTACAATAGTTTGCAGCTCAAGTAGCTGGCCAGTCATGAGAAAAAGATTGAATCAACTAAATCGAAAAAATACGGTTATATGTTTACGAAAGCAACCTACGAAGGCCTGAGGTCCCACACTTCGTCGATGTGAGGTAAATTCGCTACGTGCGGTCACGGCTAAATTTTATTTTAGTCCTATTGAGTCCTCGCGTTACATCCTTCGCTTCCTGAAGTTGACTCTCCTGCTATGGCGGCTAGGTCACTTCTCCCATTACCATGCTGCAGTGATGGGGCATTATTTTTTATTGTTCAGTTCAGTACGAGAAGTTTGAGTAGCTGGAATATAACGACGGCGTATGCATATAAGGCAGGTTGTCTGTACGCCGTCCAGCCGCCGCTGATCTTGACCCTGACTTTCTCTGTGCTCCTCACCCGACACTTGACGGCTCCGTATGGTCGGCCCACCACGGCACAAGGACTCTTTGTGTCGCTGGATTTGGTGTCACTACTACAGTACACCTGCGACTCTATAGTCGGTGCAAAACCTGTTTTCTGTAGCGTATAGTGATGTCACAGAGGAAGTCCATTGTACCTAGACTATGATAGCTTTGAGGTGCCTACATCTAGTGGAGACCAGCGCCCTCGACTGGGTCATGTGTCTCGGTGTGTGACAGCTGCTGCGGCGCACGTGTTTCCATGAGTTAAGTTGGCTGAACTCATCTACCTACCCATAAGCTGCTACTTTCTCATTCAAGAAGTTGACTCGCAACACAAACATCGGCCGCACGCTGATGTTTCTACACCGAGGAAACTACTTTCTGGGCCGTTGTTAGCTTGTGCCCCGCACGCTTGACGTCACGCGTAAGTGCGTCGTACTCCTGTGTTTTTATTTTGACAGCTGGCGCAATGAAGAGAAATTGACCGCACTTCTTTGCGCGCACCCTCAAAATACCTGTATCATATATGCGTATCACCAGTGCGTATTGCGGAGGAGGTAATAGAATTGACGCTATACGAACGAACCTGTGTCGTGTGTGTGGAGACGTGCGGGCAGCGTGGAGCTTCTGTCGCCGTACAGTACCCGAGTCGTGCTGCATTTGTTTCCCGAGATGGATCTCTCCAGAAATTTGCGAGCGGACAGACCCCTTTGATTATCTCTGCCATACGGTGAACCGTAGGCATTGGTTTCGCTCAGTTTCGATTTCTTCATCTTAGGTTATGACGAGTTGTGGCCAAAAGTACGCCGCAAAGGTTAACTCAGCCTTTGTTCGGCCTTCGGAGTATAGCTATTTCGGTACACGCAGTTGTTCCTTTCTTCTGTTTCTACTTCTGACTTTACTGTTGTAATTCCATGCATGTGAGCCTGTAGGTAGTGTGACACTTCCGTGTATGGGATTCCTGTTTGTCCTCAGCTTGTCGAATGATCTCATTCCGTCCCAGCCTAATATGCCTGCCGCAGCAGTCCGGGTTGCGCTGTTCCGCATTTGAGCCTCACGCCAACGAACTCTCCTCTGAGCGCGCGACTTTTCCTTTCAGCTGCTCCTGAGCAGCCCGTGCCGCAGCGAGCGCAGCCGTGCGCTGACCTGCAGAGAGATTGAGTTATGACCAGCGGCCGCAATTATGGTCCGACCTTCGGTGATTCGGCCGCATCAGCCCACCAAATTTCTGGCCTAAAATAGAGCCGTCGTCTCTCGCGTGCCGACGTCCGTCGACCGGATGTCGCCATTAAATTTTTTTGTCTGCGCCGTCAACTCCGCTCGCCATATTGTGACGCAACGGAGCTGACCATAAATGTCCAATTTGTCCATATGCTGACCACAGGCTGCTGCCATAATATTGGCAGGAATATGGCTCCGCTCGGAGCACAAAAGAGGGGAAATAAGGCTGGCGCGGCGCGGCCATTATGGCGAGGGGAGATGCAAGGCGGAGCGTGTGCATCTTATCTGATTTTTACCTCGTGGATAATGATGGCACATTTAGTTTATAAATCTGAGGAAAAATCTTGGGAAATAGTTCAGGGAAAGAGGATGCATTGTTTTTTTTAGCCCTTTTAGAACCCCCATAAGCTTGTGCGGAACCCACTTACCCACAGCTATGTCAACAATACTTGTTGGAGGCGCCACCGGGTTTCAAAACAATTGCCAAAGCTTTACTTTGGTCGTTTACCAGATATTTTTGCCGTATCTTTGCTTCTTTCTTGTGAAAGCTAACTAATTACAGAGAAAGTAACTGTCGTCCCTTCATCGTATTTTCGATTTTTTACAAAATAGAAGCCCCTGACATTTAGCTCGTCAGTCGAGGCAATTTCAGGACTCGACTACAAGCGCACCAGGTAGTAGACGCTGGCTTTCTCGTTGTACCGATTAGCGCGTTAGCGCTTGAAATGAAGAAGCTAACGAAAAGTAGGAATCGCATTAGTTGTCACGGGCACTAATGTGTACAGCAGGTAGGTACTATGGGTTAAAAAGAGTCTTGAGAGTTTCGTCGTGAGACCGTCTGTATATCATGTAGATTAGATAGGCGGCAGTAGACGAACCAAAAGGCCCATTCCCAAAGAGACACCGGGACTCACACCCCGGCCCTCTATGAGCTATTGCCATTATGTTAGTAGGATGTTGAGGAATGGAGAAACGAGAAGAGAAAAAATAGAAGACGAAAGAGAAAAAAGGAAGGAGAAATTAAAAAGAAGGGGGAGAAGAATCTACGCCAAAGCGATGGTCATATCACCCGGAGCGTAGCGGCGCCACGTACCTATCTCGAGTTCATTTTCTAAAATTCGATATCTCTTCTAAAATTCGACATCTCTTCTTTTTCTTCGACATCTCTCGACCCTGATGCCTTGGTTCAGCCAGATTCTGGCTCCGGGTACCGACTGGGCAGCCCTGCTGAGTCTGGTACTGCTCATGGTGCCATTTCTGATTTGCCGGAGCTATTACGCTGTACCGTATATTATTGCGTCTCTTCGTTTTATTCTTAATACATTGATGGATTAAAGCCAGCTCGACACGCATTGGTAAAAGATCGCGTGCTGAAGGAGAAATCAACAGTGGCAGATTAGTTCCAGTGGCAAGCCTCGTCATCATATTTGTATCCGAACTATGTAGGTGTGTGCCAGGACGCACCGTCCCCTTGGTGCTATTGCAGCAACACGCGTCATTTCCTACACCCACGACCCGCGCATGTTACGCATTAATGTGCGTAGGACGGCGGTGCCGGTATCCGTAGCCTTGAGGCCCTGCCAGTCTTTATTTTATACATACGCTCTACCGTACTTCTCCCCTCAGGAGGCATAGGATGGGCCATAGGGTTAGGTTAGTTAGATTCGCCCATCCTATGTTATGGGGCGCGGCGACCCCAGGGGGCTCGTGCAGGTTACCTTAGCCATTGGCTAGACTTCGGGATATCTTTCGTGACCACTTTGCTTTCTTTCCATCTCATCCTCCTTCTGATTTTTCTTCCATCTGTTCTTCCTCTTCTTTCCCGACTTGCTATTCCCATGTGCGTTTTCCCTGTGTGGGTACACCCTCGTGCATGGGTTCCCCGTATGTATCGTCATACAATATGTCCCTTCTTCCTTCCTCTGTGATGTCGTCGTTGTTGTGGAAACTGAGACTTATTCTTTTGAATATAATAATCATCATCTACCGTTCTTCTTATACCCGTGGCATGGAAGAAAGGTTTGTTGAATATTCCGGTGGGGAAAGGCTCGGTGGTAATTCCATTACGCGCAGGCCTATGGATACTTCAGTTTGTAGAGCGTTACTCTTCTTCTCTGCATGTTGTTTTGTGAGAGAATGCGCTGCTTGTCAGGTTCGCTATTCACTGGTTTTACTGTGTCTGCTCAACTGGACACTTGAAGCTCCCTCATAGTTATATGTCAATAAATGTCAGCATCAAGGTCATCTATTAAATGTCATCCTTAGCAGTTTGTAAATGTAATTCGTGCTACTACTGATGACGCTTTGTTCTGCTCTGCCTCTTTTTCCCCAACTTGCTGTTTCCATGCACATTGATCCAGGTCGGGAACACCCTCGTGCGGGTGTTTCATGTTTCTCTCGACATACCTGTAGCTACTGCCTGTCCCTTTATTTCATCCCCCAAAAATCCGTTTACAGTGATGGAGGAGGCTGAAACTGACGACTTGTTATATTGTTTACAAAATATTGTAATAGCAGCCTAATTAATGATATCTTGAAGCTAGAACAGCTAGTCTGTCCCGTCCGCCGGCAGATACCTACGGCATTGACTGTATTACTGCGGTCAGGAAAGCCTGGGTCCAAGTGCCTATCTAATAAGAAAGAGCAGGAGCCCTCCTCATGCTTAGCCTTAACCTTTACCGGACGGATGAAGTACCTACAATTTCTTAAGACTAGCAAATAGTTTCATGGAAGTGATCGGATGTGGTCACTTGGTCGGAAAAGGGTCAAGCTATGAAAACTCGAACACCGTCTGAGAAATTGAAAAATAAATACCGTTTCCTGTTTCTTTTGGACGCAGCTTTGCGTGATAAAAAAGAAAATATTTGATATAAAACATAGTTTTCAGTTCACACTGAAAATACGTAGCAGAATCTGTGTGGTGTCACACTTGCGCTCAAACTTGGCAATTTCACAGACATATGCCATAATTCGGCCAGCTGTAAGAGAAACTGTGCTGCAGCTGCAGCCCACTGTGCCCAGCTGAAGCACGTGTAATGTATCCCCTTTAAGCAGTTCAGAAGTTGCGACTGTTCATCACAAGGGAACATTTGCATAATGTAGGCCGCCACTCTAACCCCCTACCCGACCTCTGCATGTGTGTATGTATGTGTGTCTGTCGGCTTTGCAGCACTTCATGGTGCGGGGTCCCTTGCTTGCTCTCCCCACCAGTTCTGCTCCCCTCCCCCCACCCATGTGTGTCAGACAGATGGACACACTTGCTTCTGTCACGTGCTTCATCCTAGTCTTTTATCGTCTTCTCCTTGTGGCTCACAAACCATTACAATATCGACCGCCGCGTGTTCAGCTGCTGTTGATCTGCTTGTGGATTTGTTTTTGTTTTCCTCAGCAGGTTCAGGATGGGTTATGAGCCATACGGATATATATAGGTTATTTGGTTCACCCATTCTCTGCTATACGGGGAGTCGCGTCCCAAGAAGGAACCCATTGGTTACTTAGCCTTACTTAAGTCAGATTTCATGGCCACTTTGCTTCCTTCCTTTTCCCTGCTTATATCACCAATGTGTCTTATCTTCTTCTTCCTCAAATGCCGTTCTCGTACCTGGTAGTTTGATATTGACTTGTCCGTTTTTATGTACGTACTGCATGTCCTTTTTTATCTCTTATGAAACACCGCGCTGTAGCTACAGGGAACCTTCAACTAACGCACCTGCAGTTTAGTTTGTGGTTTCGCTGCTCCGTCCTCCGTCCACTTTTTGTTGCGGTGGAACTATTTACGTAGACCATGAAGACATCAAGTTCTTGTTCATCATCTGTATTGGGTGATGTATTCTTACGAAATTACGTTTCTGGCTCGAAACTTTGTTATCAATTTCTACGATAGTTTCTGGCAGTACGGGAAGGAGATGGTAAATGCTTTGCTGGAGAAGAATTGGCCGCCCTCGCTTTTCTGGATATTTTAAATCGACAGTCTAGCGGGCAGATGCAATCCTCTCAAGTGAAATGAAACCATAACACAAACATTGAATAAGTATCAGAGTAACTTCACTGGGTCGCAGCATGCAACTCACTTTGAGGATTTTCTTGTGTAACACGTTTAATTTAGAGACGCAGTTCCGTCCCGTTGCCTTCCTCAAGCAGCCTTACGAAATATGAAACTATTGCAACCGGTCATATTGCAGCTCGTCATATTTGTAGCCTACCGAGGTTGCGGAGTCGGTATGAGTCGGAACTCGCTGGTCTCGAGAGTCGGAGTCAGTGTACATGAAACTATTTCGTGAAGAAGCGGAGTCGGATAGTTTTAGGATCCAAACAATCGGAGCCAAACACTGGCTAGATCCAGGAGTCGGAGTCGGACTGGGACCAACCGATTGTGCAACCATATGTGTACACCTTGTACACACCCCATCCCATGCGATTAGATGGTGTGCTGTCGTGTGTGATTTTTACCATTTATTTGCGCACTGGCATGTATTAGCTCAGTGCCATCAGAAGCATAGGCTTTGACTCTTCTTTATGAACGGGCCTCAGAGTCCACCCCTTGTTCAGTGCGGTATCCTAATGTAATATTTGGACGGACTGCAACGCTCGTATGGATGCAACCGTCGGTGCTGAGGCAATATTGCAGGGGCAGAATTTCTGCACCCGCGTCCAGTCCCCACAAATGTCTCGTCCAATTGTATTCCACGCTTCATCGCGTCGTCTTTCCGCCAGTTGCTCGTTTCGTCAGCTGGAAATCTTTATTTTCAACAGTTTCTGACCACAAATTGGAGAGTGCAGAGATGTTTGTTCTTTTTATTTGGGCTTCTTGAATTGACCCGTAACCGCACGAACGTCAGTAGGTAACACTTCGAGTTGTTTCTCTTCAGCTGCATTTATATACTGCGCTGTCGGCTTCCTGTTATTCTCTTCATCTACAAGAATTGGCTGCCAAGTTCGTACAGCGATCAAATGACCTGTGATGATGTATGGTGTTACCTCCACAGCGTCGGTAGCGCAGTGCTTAGTTATTGCGGCAATAGACTTCGCTGAAATGGTTCACCATTATAATAGCCTATGACCTATCTAGCCCGTCGTGTTAATCTCGATTGTTGACACTGTTGCTACAGGCAGCTTGTTGCTATCTGTGCTGCCTCTCTGCCAGTAATTACTACCGCCATTATGCTACTGTTCCCTTGCTACTAGTATTTCTACGAATCTATTGTCGCTGTCTTTCTGCCAGCATTCACTAGGTAGGCTACCTGCCGTTCTTTTGCTATACATTTTGCTGCAACCGTTCTGTTGCTGCTGGCCTTCTACAACTATACTGCCTTCGTACCACAGTATTACTGCCATTCTGCCAACATTTGCTGACCGGATCGCTCCTGCTGGTGCAGTAGCANGCTGCTGCCGCCACATCTCCAGCTATAGGGCCGCTCCAGCCTCCCCCTGCTCACAATCAATACCGAGAGTTCCAGCATCCTCTCACTTGCTCTCTCTCTTGCAGCTCTCTCTCTCTCTCTCCCTCACACAGCTCTCACACGCTCACACTCTCCCTCACTCACTCACACTCTCCCTCACAGCACCGCATCGCTCACACGAGAGATGTGCCGACCCTCTCGCTGGTATGGCCTGCATCAACCACTTGGCCCTGCTCTAGACAGCTCTCCCTTCTCAGCTTTGCTCCGTTAGCCATCTTTCCTTTAATTTATTAGCCGTGCAATATTATTTTGCGCACTGCGTGTCAGATTAAATCAATTTTTTTATTCTTTCATTAAAAATGAAACATGCTTAGCCGTCAATCATTGTTATACATCTTTGCCAGCTGAAGATGACAGCAGTCTGCGCTACCAGTTGGACGATAACGCGAGATATCATGCGAGAACTTGTGGTTTATTTCGTTCTTCATCTTCTCTTCCAATCAGCTGCACCCATTTCCATTGATGTCCGGTGTATGGCAACACTCTCTTGTATTGCTTCAATGCTTCTTTTGACCTGCTACATATATTCCTTCTGCTCTCTGAATTGCTGATAATAATGCGTGTAGGGAGACAACTCTGTAAGTAGCGTACCAACCGCAGCGTGGCGACAGAAGGCCCTCGGACAGAGTCGACTTACCCTCTGCCGTCCGCTCTGTACGTCAGTTGCCGCAGAAATGTTGTCTGCAGCTGATCCCTCCCTTGCATACGCGAACGGATGAACTAAGAGTATCATGATAGGAACTTGCCGGTACCTAGTTGGAAAGTTTAAGTTATTGAACACGAGACATCTCGTGTCAGTAGGTGCGGTAGTTATGAGGTTAGGTGATTTAGAAGACTAAGTGAGGACGACATCTCGGGCTTTGCCGCATCTCCGCGTCAGCCGCTTGCTTGAGAGGGCATGTGCCAGTTGTTGTAGGTGGGCGATACAGTTCATATCAATAAAAAATCTCAAAAATTAAAAAATCCCATCATAAAAAATCAAAAAAATAAAAAAAATCCCAAAAATAAAAAAAATCATAAAAATTAAAAAATCTCGTGTAGCGTGCGGTACATGGTCCATCTAAAGTACCTACCTATATGCTCAGGGCCTTATTCTTTGCCAGGGAATCCTCCGCAATCCGCATGTTACCTTAACATTAGTTAAGCCTTCGGGACGTCTTTCCTTATTTCCCACTCTACTTCCTTTCCTTTTCAGACTCCTACTCGCCACTTTTGTTCTGTTATTCCTCTTCTTTCGCGACTTTTTCCTTTGCGCGTTGATCATTTACGGGAACTTGTCTTTACGTGGACGTACTCTTCGTTTCGTGAGGCGATATAGGTAACCGCCCTTGGCCGGTACGTCTTGCTAAAAATATATAACAACAACAATAGTTGCGCAGTTACTACCTTGCGCAACATTTCCTGACCTGCTGTTCCAATGTAAACATCTCGGAAGTCCTATTTTGCGGCAGCGATCTCTGTACAACAGACCATTCGTTGGCACGGATACTCGGTGCTTTTCTGCTTATTTAGTTGCTCTAATGTGAAGGACTCTACATCTGTTGAAGTAACACACGTTTGTTTAGATCAGTTATTATTTTCTATCTTTTGATGTTCGTACTGCAATTATGTTTTTTTTATGCCGATTATGGCGACGCTGAATACCGCTTGCTAAGTGCTCTGGAACTAAATTTTCTCGCTTAGAACAATGCAGTTCAGTCCTTATTCCTAGAAAATTTACCCATCAACTTTTTGTCCGGGCAATATTCGTTCATTTACAATTTTGTGTAGTCGGTTCTATTAAAAAGTTATTGATTTCAACTGGAGCACGATAGTAGCGGAGATGCTGGTCTTTCTGTGGTTGAAATGTTGCCACGTAAAGGAGGAGCGATCGTGTTGTACTCAGATGCTGTAGAGCGTAAAGAATTTGTGCTGAAAATTTCGTGGGTACAGTATGCTCAAGAGCTGGTAATAACAGTAATCGATAGGCTACTTGCAGGAGAGCTGCACGTCGTTGTTTACTGGCGTTATGGATGGCCGTGACTGATGGCAGCCCTAATGACTGATAGCCTTCGCTCCGTCAGCCCATTGTGTGTGTGTGGTGCTTGCTGCCGCCCCTCTGCCTCCTTTGAGAACAAAACATTTGCAATTTACGCCGTTGATCTACAAATTCATCGTTTGTCATCATTTACTGTACTAAACTCATTTTAAGATGAAAACTAATATTCATCATCAGTGTAGTTGACAAAAACGTAGCTATTTTTACAATGTGCCGCAGGTGTTGAATTCTAGTGTTGACGTAAGAGTTGGTTGGAAATTCCTTCTGCTCTTCCAATTACTGACACTCTGCTGCTTACGATCCTCGTCCTTTGTTTCTGCTCAGCGGCCAGCCATTGATCGATCGATCGGTGTGCTATGTCAAGCAGAAAACACGAGACTTTAAATTATTCTTGTTGCCTTAATTTAATTTTTTTTAGCGTGATGTGGAGTTGGGTTGGACCGATGTTGTGATCTCACCATCCAGCGGTTGTGGCTGGGGAGGTCTTCTGAACCTGTTGATGATGAAGCCAGCACATCAGTAGATTTCTTAGTATACCTAGGTACCGATCCTCTTTCCTCTGAATGTCAGAGTTATTTGTTACTCTTCCCCAGATAGGTTGGGTTTTGTTTAATTTATGGTTTCAAGCCTGTTAACAGATTCGTCAATAGCAATATCCAGCGATGAAGTCCCATACTCTGCATTTTGTCCAGTCCTTGCAGCGCGTAGCATGGATATTGACCTCTGAGAATTGGAGCACCCTAAATTTAGCTGTTGCAGCTCAGTAGGTGAGGTCGTATGCACGCCGTGTACTCCATGCAATATCCCTACTAACAATTAGTGTCGCTGCAGAAGCTAAAACCACAATTCAGTTTCTGGGCGGCGCCGCGGGGGCACCAAATGTTGCTAGGGATGTTCCGTGTCGACATGCCTGTCTGTACGGACAGCTCCCTGGCGATATGGTCCGGTGGACGGGTTACGGTGCCCGCCTGCTCCTCCTGCTGTGAGGAGGACAGCGGAAGAGGCCCGCTGCCGTACGCGAGTGTCCTGCTTATTGTCTCTTTTTCCTCTCCGTCGTATTGAGGCGCTCTTTGTTTTAGTGCCAGCAGCAGCGGCCTGGCAGTGAGGCCAACTTTGGATAAATTCAAATCGCTGGAATCGTTCTCCGTTGCCGTCTCTTGAGTTCTGGAAGCAAAAGGTATATAATGCGTTGCGTGAGCTGTTTCTCGATGTAACGATAGCCAATTTCTACGTGCCCACGTTGTTCTGTTTTTCCTTTTCTTTCTCATGCACTGTGTTCCTCTGTCCACCGGTTCGTAATATTTTGGCATTCTGCATGTCCCCTTTTTTCATGCTCTCCTTTGGATCGCCATTGTCGCGGACAGGGAAGCATAACATGAAATGTAGCAGACTAAATACCTACCCCTTGAATTTGCGCTGGTGATGCTGAAAACACAAAATTGAGGCAGTAGACCTCGTCTCACGCCTGGGACAGTTGGTAGCTACCGCATATCGTGGTCATCTGAAGGAGACGTGTGGGGTTGGTCTGAATAATTCCTTGCTGCCAGTCTTGTGCACACGTAGGTATAGACACCACGTACGTGCAGCAGGTATAAATAGAGGTCACGTGCTATGTACTTATCGTGCAATATAGGTGTCACGTGCAGTAGGTACATACCTACCTACCGCAGACGTCGTGCAGTACATATATGTGGATGTCCTGTTGTCGTCACTGCCGAAGAAACAGGCCCGCTAGTAAAGTCTAATTAGCAAGAGATCTTGTTTTCCAGCAGCGGCCGCTCGTCTCGCAACAAAGGGCGCAGTATATCAGCCGGCCGCCGTGTCGGGCTCTCCGGAGGCATTAGCGGGATTATGGTGCTGTTCTCCTCCGACACTTTGATCGCCGGGCATTAAACTCCGGCAATTTCTGCGCTCCTATCTTGTTTATTCCTCCTCTGGCATAATTTCTGTTGTGTTTCAATTGATTTCAACTGGAATTTCTGCTATTCACATTGTTTTTGCGCTTTGTTTTCTTGCACATTTTTTTTGCTTGCCTTTTTGTTTTACTCGCCTGCGTTCTGTTTGGGTCACGCGCCCCACTATTGTAAGATCCTGAGCGCAGCAAAGGTTGTAAGGGAGTCGGATAGATCAAGTCCGAATTTTACTCCGACTCCTGGGTCTTGCCAGTCTCCGACTCCGACTCCTGGGTCTTGCCAGTCTCCGACTCCAACTCCTGGGTCTTGCCAGTCTCCGACTCCAACTCCTGGCTTTCACAGTGCCCTACCCCGACTCGGCAGCCCTGGCTGTTAGTCAAGGTAACCATTTCCTTCAGAAAAGTGTCGTGCGACTCCTTAAAAATCTTGACGGCGGTGAATTTTTCTAAGCAGACCCGGTCACGTCACTGGCCGTCACCGTACCGTGAGAATCGTACTATAATGGTTTGTACAGTGGTGTCATGTGACTAATGGTGGGTGACCATTGCAGGCTCAGGCAAGTCGTACACGATGATGGGTACGGAGGACAACAAAGGCCTCATCCCCCGACTGTGTGACGAGCTCTTCGCTCGCATCGCCCGCACGGACACCAACACGGGCTGCAAGGTCGAGGTCTCCTACATGGAACTCTACAACGAGAAGGTAAGTTTTTCTTTCTCTTGTGTTGGTAGCTTTTGGGTCTTTTGCTGCCATAATGTAGCGCTTCCAGGCCGGCACGGCGCAGCTGCCCTGGGCACTACACCCTCATTCTCCACGCTTCCATGTCGGCATTTCTCCATCGGTGCAGTAAGCCCTGCTCTGCCATTGCACGCTTCGTTGTTATTCCTCTTCTTTCCCCCTAACTTGGTGTTCTCATGTCCGTTGTTCCCGTGTGTGTTCACTCTCGTGCGTGGGCTGTACGTTTCTACCGTCATACAGTCGCAGGTCCTGTCTTCCTCTTCCTCTTTTGGATTGCCAGAGTAGTGACACTGAGAGGCTTAAGCGCTGCTAAGATAATTATGTTGTATACCTCGTGACGCCATGTCGTGTCGGCATTGATTCTAGTAAAAAAAATTGCTCTCATCTGAAAAATAATATCTTCCTGGTTCCGTACTTGAGAATTGCTACTAATAAACTTTTCGACGCTAATTTCTGACCTGCAACTGAAACTTGGTCTACACGTCAGGTTTTTCGATATTTCTACTCGACGTTGTATGGAACTTTTACTAACGATTCCAGTGAGCGTTCTAATGACATAGCCGTGATGAAATGAAAGAAGCGGCACGTGATTACTTGGAATTGAGACGTAATAAACCAAAAATCAATTTCAGGGGGGAATCGCAGAGTAGAACTGATGAAGATGCAGTTTGAAGAACTGCGGCCGGCACAGGCGTATGCTGCAGCAGCTTATCGACCAAATTAAATGTTGATGATTTCGTATGAGCGGCACCAAATTTGAAAGAAGAGTCGCTGCCGCTGGTGCGGAGTACTGTTGATTTCTTTAAATTTTTAAATTGATTTTTGTGGTGTAATCTTTCGTTCTCAGGGCTGCTGATAATTCCACTGCCGCTGCTAGCATTGTTGCTGACACTTGTGGCCTGTTTCTCTGGTGGGTGGATCTTGCACTGAACCCTCTGCTGACGGGCGCCTCTTGCTCCAAGTTTTCAGTTCCCAGCGTCCGAGTGCGTTGCTGTGCCTGTTTAAGTAACTCGCCGAGCTGTCATTGAGTCAAAATTTGAAGAGTCCTTAGGAACGTCACTAGCGACACTTGACACACAACTGATGTGACGACTGTCTTTGTAGCGAATCTTTGGGTAGACACGCGGCTGGACGCAACGAAGCATCCGAACGTTGTGGAGTGAAAACACAGCTTAGCTAATACACTATCTTTGCTGTGGGCATTGGACTGACTTAATGATAGTGTGTAGTCTTTGTGTCTGATAATTAGCCCCACAGAATGCAACTCGGTCGTGCCAGTGAGCTAATGACAACTTTCTGAATGATGTCACTACGAATACCTTTTCATTTCACTTGCTTATTGTTAAGTGCGCCCTATTGCGGGAGCTACTGTGGCTACTGTCTCCGTTCATTGATAATCTGCTACGTTGTCCGTTGGTTTGTAGAGAAATTTCTCCTCACTCACTGTTGTGTTTCATGTCCGTTGCATTTTTTTTCATTTTCGTACTTTCACTCACGTGTTTTTTGGTGTATCCAACATGCCCTTCACCTATTGTTATCTGCACCACACCCTTCAATCAGAGTCCCACTTGCCCCCCCCCCCCCTCCACACACCCTAACTTTGCCCATTACGAGGGCACACATCCGTCACCCTCGGACGGCACGACCTTGCTCTGATTCCCTCGATATCTCCTGCCCTATCGCTCGTCTCGGCCCCGTGCCGGCGCTGTCCTCTCGCTCGCTCCTTCACCAAATTTCTGCCTGATGCCCTCTATCGATTGTACGCCCCCCCCCCTGGCCCCTCCCTTCCCTATAGACTGCCTTGGGTTGTCCCTCACGCGCTGTGCCGCTGTCTCCTGTGCAGCTCAACGATCTGCTGGACCCCAGCAAAGATAACAGGCATCAGCTGAAGATAAGGGAGTTCAGCAAGGGCGGCATCGTCGTCAATGGGCTCAGCACGCTCGCCGTCACCAGCTATGCG
This sequence comes from Parhyale hawaiensis, assembly GCA_001587735.2. Taxonomy (NCBI): domain Eukaryota; kingdom Metazoa; phylum Arthropoda; class Malacostraca; order Amphipoda; family Hyalidae; genus Parhyale; species Parhyale hawaiensis. Next base: position 12,261,035 of record LQNS02278183.1, on the reverse strand, counting down.
GTTAGTACTGTCAGCTCCTCGCTATAGCTGTGGACTTGATGCGCGCCAGTGCATTTTAATGGATGGCATCAATTGTAGAGACTATTTACTGAGCAGTGAAATATTGTGAGTTTTTTTTTCTTTGGTACTCGCCCCGTAGCTATAGAGAAAAATCCCGATGTTACAGTTAACCTACGGATAGTCGATAGGTTTATGTATGTGATTACTATTAGTCCTATAAGGTTGCTCACGCAAATATCATATTATCAGTGGTTGCATTAATTACAAGGTTTTATCTGCGTAGCCTTGTGGATGTTACCGAAGTTTTTGGGCGTGAAAATGTCCGGACGATCAAGTCCACAGGCTGCCGGTGTTTCTGTTGTGTCAAGTAACCGAACAGTTCGTGCAGTTTTATGTATATTGGGAAATGTCTAATGGAAAACGCAAAGAACTTTCTTGGTTACCTGATAGAATATAACCTACTGAGAGGTTGGTGTGACAGTGCAGTTCTCTTACACCGCATCCACACGTTCAACGTTCTGCTCGTACGTTGCTTAGATAACACAGAGAGGTTCGGTAGCGTGGATACGGTTGGGTGACCGGCGTGCGAGCTGTACGTCCGCCCAGAAGTTGAGCGTGTGATTGCATTTTGTGGGCCCGGCGTTACTGTCCGTAGATTTCTTGGTTCGCAATTGCAACGCTTAGTTCCACTCGATGAGGTGTCGGCAGCTTGTTCAAGTCCGAGTGTATAGATTTGGCAGCTCTTATGTTACGGGACTAACATGCTCTGTGTAGAACAGTAACTTAAGGGTACAGACAGTGTACATATGGCCGCACTGTGCTGTGCAGTGGCCTCTGCGCGTCAGTGATGTGCTGTGCTGTGAATAAAGTCCATTTTATCTGTAGATTGCGGCGATAGTGACACGCTCACTGATACCTGCCCAAGGGTCAGCATTGTTTCCTCCCGATTCGGATGTTTTGCTCCTGAATTAGGTTGTGTTGTTTATCGGTCGAGATATGCACTTCTTTGTTGCGTTGTTTGGGATACGATGGGAAAGCCTGTTTTGTATACAGTAAGAAAGTTATGTCTTTTGTATAACTAACGGATGTAATAGAAGTACGGTAGTGATGTTGAGCTCCGTGTCCGGTGAGCAGGAGATCGAGCAGCTGATCATGGAGGGCAACGCTGCCCGCACCGTCGCCGCCACCAACATGAACGCCGAGAGTAGCCGCAGCCACGCCGTGTTCAACGTGGTCCTCACCCAGACCGTGCTGGACGAGGCCTCGGGGGTGTCGGGGGCTAAGGTAAGGGGGGCAGTAGATGTGTGGGGAGTGGAGGTATAGGTGTGGGTGCCGCAGTACCCCTATATCCATGAGTCGAAGTAGGGGAGGGTGTTGTTGTACTCGAGCATGGGCACCCTGCGGCATTGTTAATGTTGTGTGGGTTCAGACTAGTAGAGTGCTTGCATTGGCGACACGTAACTGAGGCGACTGAATGTTCAACTAAAATATATTGCAGTGATAATGGGAGTGCAACTGTGCACGTGTGCGCAATCTTATCCGATAAAGCTAAGCCAACCAATTTGTTACTTGGTGAAGCTAGACAAGACTGCGAGTCACAGTAACGCCCTTAGCTATGTGCAAGGCTGCCTAGTCGGAGTCGTTGAAGGTCGGAGATTATTTTGGGTCCAGAAGTCTGAGTCGGATATGTCTATCTGATTGGGCAGCCCATGTTGATGTTGTTCGAGGAAATATCGTTGCTGAACACAGTCTGGCTAACTATGAAGTTAGATATACTTGCAGACTTGAATGAAGAAAGCAAGGCTCTGCGTTTTTCTCTTCTATAGAGGTGACATCTGCAGAGGCCGTACGGAGGCGAAGTTCTCATGGTGATGTACCATGTAATTAATGATCGATGCGTTCACTGTTGCTTAACTGGTTGAAAGCGAGCGATATGTATCCTCTGCACAGGTGTCGAAGCTGTCGCTGGTGGACCTGGCAGGGTCTGAGCGGGCCAGTAAGACTGGTGCCGTGGGCGAGAGGCTGCGGGAAGGATCCAACATCAACAAGTGAGTAATGCTGTGGACTGTTACTGGAGACGGACTTGTTCTTTGTCTGCAGTACTGAAGCTTGGCTGCTGCGTATTGGTTTTTTCTTCATTGGTTGCGTGCAGCTCTTGTTATTGGCGCTGTTATGGGTGGGCCATAGGGGTATGCCGCCAATCCTATGTTATGAGGAGCAGCGCTCCCTCGAGGGATCTTGTGGGGTTTTAGTCGTGGCCTGCGCCTTCCTATCGCACCCATTTGTGCTATCTTTTGTTTCACTCTCCTTCTAATGATGCTCTGTTCTGTTCCTCTTCTTTTCCGACTTGCTGTACTCATGCGCGTTGATCTGGTGCTGGGAACACCCTCGTGCAGTGGTTTCACGTTTCTTTCAACATGATGTGTGACCGTTACCCTTCCTATCTAGTTAAACCACGTCGTGACTAGGGAGGTATAGCTGCTAACGTACCGTATAATAAATATACTGTAATGCCTAACCAGTAGCGCCGCACTGCCCAACGGACCCCTGCATAGCGCTCTTTACAAATGCTACTTACATTTCATGTCGTGCGTACGGTCTCTTGATTTTCCTCTCCTGACATCATGCAGTGGCTCGCAAACTTGAATTAAAACGATTTTTATATGCATATATTCTATTCTCTGATGTGTGTTTCTACAGCCTGAAGGCGACCACAGCCTTACTTTTGCCCTTGCGGCATCAGCTGACCTTACATTGTGTCCGTGTGTACACTTCAGGTCGCTGTCGACTTTGGGTCTCGTGATATCCAAGCTGGCGGAACAGGACAGCTTCATACCGTACAGAGACTCGCAGCTCACCATGCTGCTGAAGGTGCGTCCGTGGGTGTGCTCCAGCTCCTACCTCCAACTCTCGCTTGTGTTCTATCTGTGCTACTAGTAAGCGGGGTTGCGGAGTCCGAGTGGATAGGAGTTAGAAGTTAGAAGGAGTAAGCAGTCGGAGTCGGAAACTGGCTAGATCCGAAAGTCGGAGTCAGACTTGGTTCATCCCCATCCGCAACCCTTTAAAAATGGAACAGTAACTTTCTGCTTTTCTTCTCCGCAATTACAACTTTGGCGTATTTTCACGACTAGCTGTGAGGCTTTGTTTTGTTTGCTATAATGATATATATAGCTTTTGGGACTGTATGTGATACGATAGCATGCTTGTGACTGTGACGATAGGTAAATACTTTTGTTCTGATTTACAAACAAAAATAATAATAATGACACGTTTGTATGACGACTGTTGTAGTTTTGTACCTGGTACCATGAAGATGACAAATGGTTATAACATTTCTACCACGTACCCAGGACAACTTGGGTGGCAACAGCCGCACTGTCATGGTGGCCACCATCTCCCCTGCGTCAGACAACTACGAGGAGACGCTCTCCACGCTGCGCTATGCTAACCAAGCCAAGAGGATCGTCAACAACGCCGTCGTCAACGAGGACCAGAACGCCAAGCTCATCCGAGAGCTGCGGGAGGAGGTGGACAGCCTGAAGGGGCAGCTGCTGGTGAGTTGGGGCCGCCCTGTGGCTCTGCCGGCAGCTTTGATTGGAGTTTAACTGCTGCTGCTGTGGTCGGGGAATACGAGCTTGACTGTAAACGGTAGCATTTTTTGCGTTATCATTTGTGATTCTAAGATTAAACCACTTTTTCGGTGCGTCTTCGACGTCATCACACTTCCGGTGTTTCTGCCATTGTAACATTTATATTTCGCTGCTGTATAGTCTATGTGGCCATCTAATGTGCCGGATCTAAGTAATGAAATAATACGAGTAGCTGGATACAAGCTATATATATTCTACGTAACGAGAAAGCCACATAGAGGGAATGTGCGAACGTCTGTTCGTAACAAAGTGTCATCAGACGCTTTATGTACCTATGCTGATTTAAAAGAAAGCTATGTAAGGATTTCTGTGACCATTGCAGACGCTGCAGAAGCTGCACAAGGACGGCTCGGCCTCCATACAAGAGGCTTCCCTCAACGCCAAGCTGCACGAGTCGGAGAATCTCATCACCAACTTGTCGCAGACGTGGGAGGATAAGCTCAAGGCCACAGGTGGGGAGCGCTGCTGCCGTCCTCCTAGCTCAGCTGTTCAATACTTGCTGCTCTTATTTAATTAGGTGTCTGTGGCACCTAATGTTTTCAGGTGAACAATAAGTGGCAAACAAATCACCGATACCTATTTTAGTGTCATTGTGCACGAAGTCGTGTACGGGAATAGCGCTTCCGTACCGCGCTGTCCAGCTGTGGTTCGTGCCCTTTGTAGCTACGAGGCGCGACGTTGGCCTTGGCCACCTACAGTAGATTCACCACCCAAACGACGGGTGGAACATAACGCCACCGCGGGTCTTAATTGTGTGTCGTTTGTGCTAGCCCCGCCCACCTACCAGGCCTTCAATGTCTGCCGCCCCATACTGGCAGCGGTAGCCGTGCGTCTGATAATACGTACCCTGTGTTGCAGAGCGCGTCCAGCAGGAGAGGCAGCAGGCCCTCGAGAAGATGGGCATCAGTGTGCAGACGTCGGGCATCAGCGTCGAAAAGGACAAATATTATTTAGTCAACCTCAACGCCGACCCTTCCTTGAATGAAATGCTCGTGTACTATCTCAAGGTGAGGGGCCTGTGCAGCGTGTGTTGTGTTGTGGGGTGTGCTGGAGCGATCCTTGCGTTGTGTAGTGCCAAGGCAACACTAGACAGTCGCATGCACAACTTGTCGACTTTCCCGATGTATTGCGACGACGCGTGAGCTGAACGATTAGTAACAAGTTTTGCGTGCGATTGCATAGTGTGTCCCCGGATTTGTTAATTGCCATGCAATACGTTATGAAGCCTCGGCCCACATTAGTATTTGGTGCAAAAATTTCTTCCTGCCATTGATGCCACATCGATTATGCTGTCGATGATAGCTCTCTTTTGAGCGCGCACGGGAGCTTTCTTAAATATGGGCTCGTTTCACGTACTTTGTTCTTCAAGTCGTATATTCCACTTGACTAGTTAACCCAATTTGGCCTGGTGCTGCTAGCGTAGTTTATTCCCACCTATTCTGAAAGTTGCTTGGCTGTGTCGCTGTGTGCATCGCTGCGGCTAGGGGGGCCGCTGACTTCGTGGAGGGCGCACTATGGGTTGGGGTAGCTAGGCTCGCCCCGCCTGTGTTGTGAAGCGCAGCACCTTCACAAGCTTATCACTAAAGGTTATTTTAGCCATAGCTAAGTCTTCCTGACGTCCCCCCCTCTCTCTTGCCCACTTTACTTCCTTCCATTTCCATACGTCCAATGATGAAGTTGTGTCTGTGTTTCCTCTCTTTACCCGACTTGCTGTTCTCATGCGCGTTGTATTTGGGAACACTCTCATGCGTAGATTCCACGTCTCTCTGGTCATACAACATGTGTCTGCCGTGTCAGGGTACAGTGTAGCTCGTGGTGGTCGGCGCGTCGTTTTAATGAAGCTATAGTAAGATGTACTGCGCCGTACAATTGTAACAATAACACAATATTCTCTGGCAGGACCGGTCCTCCGTTGGCAGGCCTGGCGTCAGTGGCAATGACATCCAGCTGGCCGGTGTAGGCATCTCTACTCACCACTGCACCTTCATCATTGAGGATAATGAGCTTTTCCTGGACCCTCAGCCGGACGCTAAGAACTGCGTTAATGGAATCCAGGTGTGTTCTGTGTCCAGAGAGCTACGCTCTTTTGTAAGCTCTGCCGGTCACACGCGACGCTGGGTATGCAGCATTAGGTGCGTTGCTAATTCTGCAGCGTCTTATGTACCGAAATATCAAAGGTGATAATATCGCTCTTGTTCCGGACTCCGAATGTTCTGGTAGCGCTGTTTAAGGTAAGCCCTTGTTTCCGTGGCCATTATGCGTCGTTCATTTCGCTACAAATAGCTGAGGCAGTTACTGATCTCCCTCTTGTTTAGTTTCCCCCCTGTGCGTCAGCTCTCTGTGTCAGCGCCTCGCTTGGTTCCTGGCATGTTGCTTATCTTCTCTTCCTCTCTGTGGGTCACAGAGTATTGTATTGAAGATGATATGTACTCTTAATGGTCCCTAATTTAAATAATCCCTTGTATTAGAAGTGAGTGTGTCTTTAGGTGTATAAAGTTTGCGGTTTCCCGCAGGTGCTGGAAAAGACGAAGCTGCGCAATGGCGACAGAATTGTCTGGGGCTTCAACTATTACTTCAGAGTCAATTGCCCTCGGTCTACTGGTCAGTGTCTGTTCTTTCGTTTTTGTGTATATCGCTGTTTTGTTCTGGGGGGCAAGCGATCACAGGGTATTTATTAATAGTACCTAGTACTGTAGAGCAGAAACTGAATGTCATGTGCTCTTGAGCGTCTGTAGCTGTACTTCGCTTGGGCAGGACTCGAATCGCAGTAAATTTTTCATGGTATGTGTCTTCTATGAATATGGATGTAGTTCTTTTGTTTATGCTCAGGTATATAAAATGACTGCATATTTGATAGGTCTGTCGTCGGAGCCTCAAACGCCAGCTCAGCCCATCGACTACAACTTTGCCCGTGAAGAGCTCATGCTGAACGAGTTCAGCAACGACCCCATCCAGGCCGCCATCCAGAACCTCGAGCGTCAGCACGAGGAAGACAAGCAGAGTGAGTCTATATTCTTGTATTGTATGTTCTTATTTGTGATAGCTAGTGATGTCTTCATACTCCTACTTTCTCATGTTTCATTCTGATCTTCCCCTCAGGGGGCATAGGATGGGCCATAGGGTTAGGTTAGTTAGGTTCGCCCATCCTATGTTATGGGGAGTAGCGCCCCCAGGGGGTTTGTGTAGGTTACCTTAGCCATTAGCTAGGNTCTTACTCTTCTTTCCCGACTTGCTGTTCCCATGCGCGTTGATCCTGTGTGGGAACACCCTCGTGCATGGGTTCCACGTGTCTATCGTCACACTATGTGTTCCTTGCTTCTTCCTCTGTTAGATCGCCGTTGCTGTGGAGACGGAGACTAAAACTACTCAATATAATAATAATAATTCTGATCTTTCTTTTTTTTTTCTCGGCTTGCTGTTCCCATGCGCGTTATCCGGTGTGGGAACACCTTCGTGCTTCGGTGTCCCATTTCTATCGTCATACTATATGTCCCTTGCTTCTCCCTCTGTTAGATCACCTGTGTGATGTAGGTAATGCCTGTTGTTATAGATTGTGTTGGAAGAGATGGAGATTATTGTAGCAGTGCTGTTACCATTGACCGAGGCGTTTGACCTATTCCCAGCGCTGTGTTGATAATACAATTTGTCTCCCACTCCCTTCCATCATCAACTCTTTAACTGCGATATATGCTGGAAGCGATGAGCGTGGTCCGAGATACGCTACGCTTATAGCTCCAGTAGTCGCAGGTTGTATGAACCATACGACGGCTAAACTTCTTCATACGATACGTCACAAAGCGTGCTGTTCCTAAGAGTTACATGACGTTTCTATGACAGGAAGTACCGCAGCTTGTAATATCATGCTAGTACCTATTGTAGAATCTATCATGTATGTTGCTTTTGTGCTAGTTCAACAGAATATTGAGATGCGTCGCGCTGTATTTCTGTGGCACGATCATTGCGTTGCTAATCATGATGTGTATGTCGGTGTGTTACCGTGTTAGTGACGAGGCCAAGCCATAAGAATCAATTTGTATTGCATTGGTGCGGCTGTGTGTGCAGTGGCGCTGGAGAAGCAGCGGCAGGAGTACGAGCGACAGTTCCAGCAGCTGCGCAACATCATGTCCCCCACCACACCCTGTGCCTCGTACGCCATGCCGTCCTACGACATGCGGGGCACCAAAATCACCCCCTGCACTCCAACTTCCCAGCACCGTATGGAGAGATGGGCTCAGGAACGGTTCGTGCACACTGCCCTCTCGTTGTCCTTGCCTTTGTCACTTACGGGGACATACAGCGCTCCATGATAAATTTACGATTACATTTATATCTTTTTGTCACTATTGTGGTCGTGTGCGCGCACTCCAGCTCACAGTATCATGCTAAAGAGAGTTAACTGATAAAAAAAGAAGTCTGAGTTTTCTTTACCTATCGCTCTTGCTCTCGTTCAAATATTTCATTTTAGAGTCGTCCTACAAGACGATCAACAGTTTTCAGTGACTCTTCATAGTTAGCATGCGAGACCTTCCGTCTTGTATGCTAATATTACTGCAGACTTGTGTAGTATTGAATTATTACTGCCTAGACCCCTGACCTCCTGCCTGTTGCCTGTCCCTTGCTCCCTCTACACTCTTATGAGGAGATCTCCAGGCTCTTAGGACGATGGCTGCGCCGTTTCACCGCAACCTTATTGTCGTGTCGCACTTGACTTGCCTTTACCTAAATCCAAAATTATCTTCCTGTATCGTAATTCTCGAACTCGATGCTGACACAATCAGTGATATTTCATTTGAAAACTAGTGTGCCTTGACGGACGTCCAAATAACGACAAAGAATGTATGGTAAAACTACTTCGTATTTCTTATTTTATTGTACTGATTGTGCTACAAATGATGCAGTGTAGCTGCTAACTCATTGTTTCTACCTGCTTATTTTGTGACAGGGAGAACATATTCCGACACAGCCTGGCCACGCTACGCCAAGATATCATGACGGCAAACAACCTCGTGCAGCAGGCCAACTTCCTCTCTAATGAGATGCGCAAGCAGACCAAGTTCGAAGTCACGCTGCAGATACCGCCTGAGAACTTGTCCCCCAACAGGAAGAAGAGCTCATTCGTGAGTGAGCCCGCGATACGGGTGAAGCGGCGAGGCAAACCCAGTCAGGTATGGGGGCAGTGGGTGTCTTGTGTTGCCCACGCTGAGGCGCTCAGCCGGTGATGCATTTGCCTGCTGCTATTATACCTCGTTATTCATGTTAAAACTGAGACATAGGACTGCAAAGTTTTCCATATGCTGCCAATAAGTGAGGTTAGGATGTGGACTTTCTTGATATTCTTGCAGCTGACTTCCATCTGTTGTGACGCAAGAAATATGTGCTTTGCTCCAGGTTTGGTCCATGGAGAAGTTGGAGCAGAAGCTGATCCTGATGCGGGAAATGCACGAGGACGCCCAGAACAGTAACTCCCCTAATAATAACAACAATAACAATAATAACAACAACAATTCGAACAAGCACACCCTGTCGGTAGACAACAAGCTTCGCATGGAAGCAGAGCCTGATCCTTTCTACGACAGTCAAGAGAACCACAACCTCATCGGTGTGGCCAACATCTTCCTCGAGTGTCTCTTCAGCGATGTCAAACTCAATTACCACGTGCCTATTATATCACAGCAGGCTGAGGTCGCCGGCAGACTGCAGGTAATTGCCTCACGAACTTTGGAGCCTTGGCCATAGTATCATTCGGTTAAGTCTCATTAATTCAAAGATGAATGTTACATCAACCTGTTAACAACTAACTTCGACTTGTGTTGCTCTCCCGTTTTGTTCCCTAATGGCTTTGGATCTCACCAATTGGGGGTGGGGACATCTATTAAATCCCAAATAACTAACTAGTATTCAAACTCTAAAAAGAAAGAAACTAAACGAGTTGAAAGCTGAATTTTCGATTTTTGGCCATAAATCCATCCGTAAGGCAAAATTTGGCTTACTCAAGGCTGTCCATCAAGAGGTTAATTAATGCATTGCTCGGGTACCTGTTACCGCCAAGTGTGTGCAGCGTGTGGCTGTCTCCGGTACGTGCTGTCTTTGGATCATTGAGTACGCGGGTCTTGTCTATTCGTGACCTTCATTGCCTATTGCAGGTGGAGGTGAGCAGAATCGCTGGTCAGTTCCCCAGTGAGCGATTTGCTGACACGCTGTCCGATGCCTCGTCCAGCGACGGCCTCGCTGCTGACCCTGACGACCCTGCAGCTCCTGACGGGGTTGTCGATAATGCCGTCACTGTGAGGGTGAGTATAGACAGTAGCTCTCCTGTGTACGTCAGTCTTTTCACTGGAGTCTGTATTGGTGAGCGACAAGTTACTGATAGTAAGTAATGTGACTAAATAAGAACGCCGGGCACCTTATGCTCCAAAACTTTTAGTGAGGTATTGAACACGATACTTGACCGTACGTGGGCGATGGTAAATAGCCTCATCTCGGACATAGCTTTTGTATCCGTCAAGCGCCACATCCTCAGCTTAGAGGCAGAATATTGGGGTGGCACTACAGCACATGCTCTGTGGAGCAACAAATTTATTCAAATTGTCGCTTTACTTTATTAATTTAACATTCTCTTATGGATAAATGCAAATCGGGTGATGTGGATGTTGGTAAATCTCCAGTACGTTGGTGGTAACTACTGGACCTCACTTACAAATGGGAAATGAATACGTCGTGGCCTCTCTATTGCACAGCTGCCGTACGTCCCTGTGCAGGTCAGCATCAGACAAGCCACTGGGCTCCCACCGTCGCTGTCGCACTTCGTGTTCTGTCAGTACCAGATGTTCGGGCAGCCCGAGCCCGAGGTGGTGGCGCCTGTGGTGGATCAGGAGTTTCCTGCGCAGCCTCGCAAGCAGGGCGACAGTTTGAGCTTTAAGGTAACTGCATCGCCTCTTCCTTTGCCTTTCTGAGTATTGGCGTACACTCATATTTGGAACCTCAGTGGGCAGTTGGTCTGTTGTAGTGTGGTCTGCAAGAGCCTGACAAATTCCCTATTGGAGATAATATCTTTGGAAAATCAATAATGACTGAATGTAACGTTGTCCAGTGTTCACCTGCTCAACTGAGTGATAGCGTGACCCCCTCCCCCTGCTGACCCGCAAAAATTCTAATTTTGTATTTGCAGTTTGAGCACACAAAAGACTACCGCATCGTGATCACGGAGGACTTCCTAGAGCTGTGCGTGGACGGAGCGCTGTCGTTTGAGGTGTGGGGCCACCGGTCCGCGGGCTTCGCTGTCATGCAGCCTGGCTGGGAGCTGAACCATCAGCTCGCCAAGGCTCGCTCTCTGGCCGACAGGTCTCTGTTCCTGTAGCTTCGTCTCGCTTGGTTCCTGAGTTGCAGTTGTGCGCTTCCGAATCTCGTCAAATTAGAGAATAGCAGCTGAATTTTATGTGTTTATGGATAAAATAATTTGCATTCTGAAAATACTATTTTATGGTCCATGTCTTGAGTACGTGAGACCCGAGATTTCTAGTACTATGGGATCGTGTATGTAGTTAGAAGACAAAAAAAGCAAAATGCTGTTTAGGTTGCACTTCCAGTTCATCCGTTGACTAAGTTTCATACCCAATAACCCTGCAGATGGAGTGAGCTGACGCGAAAGGTGGAGCTGTGGGTGGAGGTGCAGGAGCTGGGAGACAGCGGGAGCTATGAGAGTGTGGAGGTGGTCCCTCAGAAGGACGTACTCACTGGGGGCGTGTACCAGTTGCGGCAGGGGCAGCAGCGCAGACTCGTCTGCAAAGTCAAGCCCGTGCCCAACTCTGGCACGCTCCCCATCATCTGCCAGGTGGGTGCTGCTGAGGTCGCGTCGTGCTGACGGTGGTGGGCTGTGACGAGTTGTGTCTTGGTGGCTGTGTAAGCTTTACTTTCAAGAGGTAGCTATAGGCTGCGCTACAGACTAATGGGTTAGGTTATTTATAGGTCCGCCCGTCATATGGGGCAGCGACCTCAGGGGCCTTGTTGGTCACCTTAGCCTTAGCTAGGCTTTTGGGACGTCTTTCCTTCGTGCCCACTTTGCTTTTTTTTGGCTTCATACTCCTACTAATGGCGCTTTATTCTGTCCTTCCCCTTCTTTCCCGTCGTGCTCTTCCATGCGCGTTTATCCTGTGTTGGAACACCCTGGTGTATGGGCCTTAGGTTTCTATCGACATACTGTATGTTTCTTCTTTCTTCCTTTGTGGTATCGCCTTTGTTGTGGAAACGGAGGCGTAAACTACTCAGTGTAATATTGAATTATAATTGGTCCTGTGCGGAAACATCCTCGTGTATGGGTCCCACGTTTTTATCGACATGCTATTTATGTCCCTTCTCTGTAAATTCGTCTTTGTTGTGGAGACAGAGGCATGATCTATTCAATAAAATAATGTGTCAGCCTTTCGAAGTTTTCTATGGGCGAATGTGATTGGTATCATGTCTTCGATTTACTAGTATTTGCTCTTCTATTAGCGAGCTCTGAAGATTTTTTACACGGCTGTGTTTATTGCACTCCTCCACCCATCCCTTTCCACAGGGCGATACGGTTTCAGTTCACTGTGTCAGCAAACCTATCTACTACCATCGTATCCTGCAAACCAATTGGAGTCAGCAGAAGCGTTGGGCGTGCCATTACAAAGTTTCACTATCTTTCACTTCTCATAAGCTCCCCTTGCATAAGTCAGTGTAGAATGGCATGTCGAAAAGTTCCAGGTGGGGTAACTATTTGGCAGTGGGTAGTTCAGCAAACGTGGGTGGCTTTCACCTCGGCCTGTCGTCCCAACGGGGCAACCTACGTGAAAACTTTCAAGTTTCATCCACCCGCCCAAATCGTAAGCAAACTGTTCGGTGCCTGTCTGGTGCAGTGCGGTGTGTATGGCCTCTACAGTCTACGCTGCAGTGTATATCTAAAGCCATCTCCTGTTTTCTGCCTACCCGCAGAGCATCACGAGCGTGTCTATCGGGTCGGTGACGGTCCGCCTCAAGTGTCAGCGGCAGCTGGACACATATTCCGAAGAAGATCTCAATGTTCTCAAACAAAAATGGAACAAAGCCTTGCTGCGGAGAAGAACATATCTGCAAGAACAGGTGCGCCTCGGCTCTCTGCGAAGTAGCTAGTACCTGAAGCGCAGGCTCTACCGTTTCGTGTAGTGGCTTGGCAATTAACATCAAGATCAGTACCTACGTCATCGTTACTGAGTCTTGTCCGTGACTTGGGATTTACCAATACAGATCTCGGGTTGTAAGGTCTGCCAATAAGAGCAGACCTAAAGCCTTTGCGAGTCTTCCCTCTCCGATGTTTCATCCTCTATATCTTACTAACATAATGGCAATAGCTCATAGAGGGCCGGACATAAGTTCCGGTGTCTCTTTGGATCTAATCTAATCTGAACTTTTATAATAGGATCGTTTTCATCTATCAATAGACGCCTAAAGGATGTCGTTTTCTACTACAAGTGAATCATTTTAAAGCACATAATATTCCTCGTTAGGATCTTTATGTGATGAAATAACATTGGTCATTACGTTATTACTCCTGTATTGCTTAGTCTCTAAACTTATTTGTTACTGTTGTAGTTCTTTGTTGTCAATCCAGTGATATTTAATTGTAATGTGTTCGTTTCATTGTTACGTGTTGATTTATTTTTAACTAGATATAGCTTTCGTACTATTATCCTTATTCTCTAGCGAGTTCAGTGCCTGTGTGCGTCTGGATAAGTGGTGCTGCTGTGCTGGGCTTCACCCCCCCCCCCCTCCTCTCTGGTGTTATGACGCTTCTAACTGCTGTGTGGCCATTGCGTGTGGCGAGTGTGCAGTCGAAAAAATTCTCCCTGTTGTCCCTTTGCTACATCACTTATTGCCAACAGAAGCTCAATGCCATAGGCGGGGGATCTCGTGAACCACCAGCCGCAAACACCCACGGAGGGTCGAACTCTCTCGTAATCTTTTTGATTATAAACGGCTATTGTTACTATCATCTCTGAAGCCCAGCATGAAATAGTTATTGGCTAATGTCGTGAAAATTCCATCATATTCTTTTGAAGTAGTGCTACTGAGGTACTGTTGACGCTAAATAATCTCGCAACACCCGTCCGGCGAACCACTGGTCCAGAAGCACAGCATGACCGTTTAAGTAAACCTTCCTTAGCTGATTTTTAACCCTGTAACTTTTTCTTTAGCTGCAAAAAGTAATGAGCAAGTGCGGGGTAGAACAAAGCAGTTTGGAAGAGGAGCGAGAGCAGTCTTTGGTAGAGCAGTGGGTGTCCCTGACAGAGGAGCAGAACGCCGTGCACCTGCCGCCTGCGGGCTCTAACATACCTGGTGCTCCCGCCGACTGGACGCCGCCTATTGGCAAGGAGGCGCACATTCCTGTGATATTCCTTAACTTAAATGGTGCGTGCGTTGTGATATTCCTTAACTTAANGCCGTGCACCTGCCGCCTGCGGGCTCTAACATACCTGGTGCTCCCGCCGACTGGACGCCGCCTATTGGCAAGGAGGCGCACATTCCTGTGATATTCCTTAACTTAAATGGTGCGTGCGTTGTGATATTCCTTAACTTAAATGGTGCGTGCGTTGTGATATTCCTTAACTTAGATGATGCGTGCGTTGTGATATTCCTTAACTTAGATGATGCGTGCTTTGTGATATTCCTTAACTTGAATGGTGCGCGCGTTGTGATACTCCTTGACTTGAATGGTGCGCGCGTTGTGATACTCCTTAACTTGAATGGCGCGTGTGTTGTGACATTACTTAACTTGAATGGTTCGGTAAAACTATGACTATAATAATAATAATAACTTGAATGGTTCGTGTGTTGTGATATTCCTTAACTTAAGTGGTGCGTGCATTGTGATATTCCTTGACTTAAATGGTGCGTGTGTTGTGATATTCCTCAACTTAAATGGTGCGTGTGTTGTGATATTCCTCAACTTAAATTGTGCGTGTGTTGTGATATTCCTCAACTTAAATGGTGCGTGTGTTGTGATATTCCTTGACTTAAATGGTGCGTGTGTTGTGATATTCCTTGACTTAAATGGTGCGTGTGTTGTGATGTTCCTCAACTTAAATGGTGCGTGTGTTGTGATATTCCTTGACTTAAATGGTGCGTGTGTTGTGATATTCCTTGACTTAAATGGTGCGTGCGTTGTGATATTCTACTAAAGGTGCTTTTCTTGTGATGTTATTTGACGTAAATGGTGCGTGTGTTGTGATGTTATTTGACGTAAATGGTGCGTGTGTTGTGATATTCCTTGACTTGCATGATAGCGTTGTTACCTCTGCTCCGATAGGTAGCTAGTTGTTAAGTTAATCGCCCCATCGAGTCTTGGTTTCCGTAGACCATTTCCTACTTTTGCGTAGTTTGTAGACTAGTAGGTAAGTGTTCCTATGTAATTATTAATCAACATTTAGTGGCGTATGAACAAATATTAAATTTACCTCGTATTATTTATGTACATATATTGTTTGCAACTCGAACAGTGATAGTAATGGTGTGACTACGTTAAGTGTCTTTCGCGCATTTCCGGCTCAGCCCCTTTGCTTGCTGGCCAGTTGTGACGTCATCTGGAGACCAAAAGGCGTAACTCCGCGATTTTCGTTCTCTCATTTGCTAAAATCTTCTTTACATTTTGCATCGTATAACCAGTTCAATGAAAACGTTGCCATTAAGTGCAAAGATCCTGTACAGCTCTTCATGGCTTGATAGCACTGTAAAGTAATCCTCTGGAGTTTACCGAATGCTCTGTTTATGTGTTAAGGCAGCGTATGAGAAAACAAACTGACATTAGATATTTTATGGAAAGCATGAAGCAGATCTATAACTTCTCCAAGACAGTAGTTCCTTTATAAATATTCTAACTACCAAAAATCTCGTCATCTATAACTCTATATATCACTCCTTTCTTCGAAGCCTGAGAACGTCATTTTCCTACTAGTAACGTACCTATAGATTTGCCTACTATCTTGGGAGATAATACTTATGTTAGTAACTGTATGGTGGTCTATTGTTTAATTACGTAATATACGCGTTTACCACAATAGACTATCTGATTATTGATCCAATCTAAAACACAGAAACAATCGATAATTGGCTTTTTTGATCGCAATATTTTCATAAACTGACACAAAAATGACACTAGCTTGGCTCGAGGTCTCCAGGTGACGTTGTTGAGCGATATGCGCAGAAGAGCCACAAACGTGTCAAGCCATGGTGTTACTTTTACGTAGTACTACCATGGTGATAGTCCTTTGTATCTTATCACGTCTGTAGTGTCCTTGGGCGCCGCTATGATACGAGTTGTAGTTTTGCCGCCTCGGAGGGAATTTGCGTACACCCTTGCGCCTGATCTACCCAACTAAGTGTTGCCACTGAGGCCTGTTTTATTTTGCAGGAGAGGATTTCTCGTCCCAAAATAGCGGCGAATATCAGGCGATGGCTGGCGTGAATGCCATCATTCCAAAGGAAACGAGCAATAAATTTTTCTCCCTGCCCATTGTGGACGAGCTCAACGACGAGGTTTGTTCCATCGCCTCCTGGGACTCCTCCGTACACAACAATCCTCTGCTCAACCGCGTCACCTCAGGTGCCTATCGTGCTGCTTTCTGCTGTACTATGTCTACATTGTGTTGCTTGTGTGCTGTGTAATGTGGCCCGTGTTGTGTGTCTGTTTTTTGGTGGTACTCTTCTCCTGGTGTTAGTTTAGCTTCCGTGCTTCGGGGCAGGTAGTTGACGGGCCTGACATCCTTCAGCTGCACGGTAGCGGCTCGCCAGCTCTGATAATGGGTCGGGATTAAGATTGTAGAAGTTGTAGGTAGTGTACGATATTTGTCGATCATTTAGTTTAATCAACATTAGTTGATGTCGTGCAGCTACTAGTTACGCGCAAAGTGTGTTCTGTAGGGCCATTGGGCTAGGTTACTAGGTTAGCTGGGTTCACCCATCGTATGGTGTGTGGAGTAGCCGGCCCAGGGGTATCCCAAGCTTAGCCTTAGTGAAGCCTTCAGGACGTCTTCCCTTCGTGTCCGCATGTATCCCACACTGCTGTAACTCCGTACGATGTTCCTGCTGTGCAGCTGATGAGCGCGTGTACCTGATAGTGAAGTGTGTGGTGCACCTGTCGCACCCCGTCACCATGGACGTGCTGCTGCGCAAGAGAATCTGCGTCAACATCTACAAGAAGCAGAGCATCACCAGCAAGTTCATGCGCTCCCTTATTGGCTCAGGCAACTCGTATTACGAGACGGCCGTCATCTACGAAATTGTGTCCAATATTCCCAAGGTGAGCACTGGCAGCACCGACCGCGAGGCTGCTGTCCTCTGCAAACTTATTTATGCTAGATTCTTGTTACTACCATTGCTGAAGTTGTTCGTAAGGCGAACTGCGTATTTTATCGTGAAATAGCCCTCTCATGGGGCATAGGATGGGTTATGTTAGTTAGGTTCGCCCATCCTGTTATGGGGAGCAGCGCTCACAGGGAGGTTGTGTAGGTTACCTTAGCCATTAGCTAGGCCTTCAGGAAGTCGGTCTTTTGTGCCAACTTTACTTCTTTTCTGATTTCGTATTCCTACTGATCTCACTTTCATCAGTTCTTCTGTTTCTTTCCCGACTTGCTGTTCCCATGTGCGTTGATCCACCTTCGTGCATGGGTTCCACCTTTCTGTCGACATACTACATGTCCCTTCCTTTTCCTCTCTTGAATCACCATAGTTGTGTTTAGGGAGGCTTAGACAGCTAATATGGTAATAATAATAAATGCAGTGCCGTGAAATAGATGCCTGTAATGACTTTGGATATCCGCGACTCAGGGAAAATTGGATATTTGCAGGCCAGCGAGGAGCTGGAGGAGCGAGAGAGCCTGGCGCAGATGGCGGCCAATGAGAACGAGAGCAACATTGAGGACGGCGACACGTACATTGGTGCGTTGGACGGAGCTGAGGTTCTCTGAGCGCGGGTAGTGTTGGGGAGAACACCTGGGCGCATTAGAAAACTGAGCCATGTTCACCATATAGCCTCTTGATCGCCGCACCGAATGTTCTTGCATTTTGTAACATTTATGTAAACACAGCTTTGCGTGTGCGAAGAAATTACCCGGCATGTTGGCCACCCACTTCAGCTGGCCTCCAGCGAGTGTCACTGATGAAAATTTTAAAAATATCTCCTATTCAATTTGGAGTGTATTTACGTAGGTAGAAAGCTGTGCCCTTTTGTGCTCTTTATAGGGAAGCAAGAAAACTTCTATTCACTTCGACCAAAAGATTAACATGTGAACCTGTGGCTTACTGTGACAAATTCTGGTATATCTTAGCTTTGACCTCTTAGTGAGTCCTGCAAGGTAAGCATCGGGATTTGCACAAACTTTACCTTGTCACTGCTCCTCGCTTCTGTCCTCCTACTGACTTTTTTTGCGGTGTATTATTTCTTCACTTTGCAATGCACTCATATATGGGTAAGAGCTCACCGAACAAAGGTATCGTGAGAACCACTGAGTAAAATATCGATAGCGTTTGCGTGTATGTAGTGAGATGTAAGGTTTGTTGGAAGGACGGAACTCTTCACTCTCACTGTTGTACCTCCTGACCTTACTTGCGTTTGCGCAGTACGACTACGTATCACTGCGCCAGTAGCTCACCAGACTACTTGCGCACATTTCAGAGAAATATATCAAGGGCGTAACGTCTGTTGAGAGCATACTCCTGCTGGACCGCCTGCGTCAGAGCGTCGCGGTGAAGGAACTGCTGCAGTCTGCCGGTCGGCCTCTCATGCGCAAGACTGCAAGTGTCCCCAACTTCTCCAATGTAAGTCTCCAGTCCGTTGTTGTTGTTGTTGTTGTTAGTTCAAGAGTAGTGGTGGTGGCGCATCTGCTGCTGGCTCACTAGGCGCGTGATTGTCCCCTTGTTATTTACCTATATGACGGAAATTGTTTTGAGGAAGATATGGACTTCCTGTGATATCCCTGATCACGATTTTAGTCATGGCTTTTAATTATTGATCTATTAAGGGTCGTAATTAAACATGAGTGTCGTATGAGGAGCAGCAGTATTGAAAGCGTGTCAAATTTACTGCATTCGTCTTTTTTGGGTCAATTGGCAAGTGATTATAATGGCTTGGTGTCAGAGCGCCGCCTCGCAGCTGTGATTATCTGCTCGACTCGAGTCAACCGCCGAGTTTCTCATGGATGAACCTCATGTGCCTGAGGGCAGCAGTGGCAAATGATGCCCTAAATGGAAATACTGCAGTTAATATCATCAAGTGTAGGTTCTTAATAATTCTAATCGATGGCGAGAGCTTGGAAGGAAGGATACGAGACGAAGGATATCGGAGTACAAGTCACCGGTTGCCCCCGGTTGGCTCCGGTTGCCCCCGGTTGGCCTCGGTTGCCCCCGGTCGGCACGCTAGCAATGATAGAATTGCAGAATCACAGTTTGGCTGTTGCCGCTCCCAAAGTTTTGTACCGCTTTTGACGCATCGTCTCCTTGTCTTTCTCTGCACATTATTGCTCGTTTGCCCCTCACTGCTCTTCTTTTCTCTCGGAATTATTGCGTATTCTCTTAGACTCCCTGTGGT
>LQNS02278183.1:12200762-12217983 GCA_001587735.2 Parhyale hawaiensis | reverse complement strand
ATCTGCACCAAAATTTGATCATTTATGTCTTTTAACATTACTAACAACCATTATAAATTTCATAAAGATCCATTAATTATTTTTTGAGTTATTGTGCTAACAAGCATAAAATTAAAAACAGTGACAAACGAACGAACGAAAGAACGGATCATTACCAAATTTTGGTCATGTACTCTTTGTTTTATACCTAACAACTCATGTTGATTTCATCAAAATCCATCCACAACTTTTTGAGTTATAGGATCGAGAAAAATGAGGCAGACAAACAAACAAACGGATGGACATATCTTTACCAAAAGTTAATCATCTGTTCCTCCTAACATACCTAACAGTCCCTGTAAATTTCATCGAAATAGGTTCATTACTTTTTGAGTTATCTTGGTGACAGACAGACACACAAAGAGACAGACAAACACGACGAAAACATAACCTCCTTGGCGGAGGTAATAATAATAAATAAGTTTATTGACAGTCACATGGTACAAATAATAAGAGGAAAAGACACCAGTCAATGAATGCTAAGACAATAAATGAACATTAGATACGGATACGTGAGTGTCAAGCCTATTGGTAGCACCGCTATTTAGGCTACAATAAAAGAATATTTGAATGATGTTCTTGAGTTGGTGTAGCCGGCCCAGGGGTATCCCAAGCTTAGCCTTAGCGAGGCCTTCAGGACGTGTTCCCTTCGTGTCCGCACATATCCCACACTGCTGTAACTCCGTGTGATGTTCCTGCTGTGCAGCTGATGAGCGCGTGTATCTGATAGTGAAGTGTGTGGTGCACCTGTCGCACCCCGTCACCATGGACGTGCTGCTGCGCAAGAGAATCTGCGTCAACATCTACAAGAAGCAGAGCATCACCAGCAAGTTCATGCGCTCCCTTATCGGCTCAGGCAACTCATATTACGAGACGGCCGTCATCTACGAAATTGTGTCCAATATACCCAAGGTGAGCAGTGCCAGCACCGACCGCGAGGCTGCTGTCCTGTGCACAGTTATTTATGCTAAATTCTTCTTACTACTATTGCTGAAATTGTTCGTAAGGCGAGCTGCGTATGTTACCGTGAACTAGCTCCCTCAGGGGGCATAGGATGGGTTATGTTAGTTAGGTTCGCCCATCCTATGTTATGGGGAGCAGCACCCCCAGGAGGGTTGTGTGGGTTACCTTAGCCCTTAGCTAGGCCTTAGATAAGTCAGTCTCTTGTGCCCACTTTGCTTCTTTTCTGATTTCGTATTCCTACTGATCTTACTTTCATCAGTGCTTCCTCTTCTTTCCCAACTTGCTATTCCCATGTGCGTTGGTCCACCTTCGTGCATGGGTTCCGCATTTCTGTCGACATACTACATGTCCTTTCCTTTTCCTCTCTTCAATCCCCATAGTTGTGACTAGGAAGTCTTAAGCAACTAATATGGTTATAATAATAAATACAGTGCCGTGAAATAGATGCCTGTAATGACTTTGGATACCCGCGACTCAGGGAAAATTGGATGTTTACAGGCCAGCGAGGAGCTGGAGGAGCGAGAGAGCCTGGCACAGATGGCGGCCAATGAGAACGAGAGCAACATTGAGGACGGCGACACGTACATTGGTGAGTTTGTGAGCGAGAGAAACCAAATTTTAAGTTTTGCTGCGTAGACCTCCCAGGTACATCGCAGGTGCGACCTGGTTCAGCCGGTGGCTGTTACGTCACAGCCTCTACCAGTGCCTGGAGGCAGTCTTTAATCTGCGCCTGATCTTGCTGGATGTCGGTTCTCGCTCTCCTCCTAAGCCCCATTGCCAGCCATTTTAAACTTTCGTGATTGTTGAGAGTAGTACGCAAGATCTTTGTCATAAACGTGCAGTAAGCTTTGGAACCTGTTAACAGTTCTTTGTAAGCTTAAATAAATATTTTCGACCAATTTTACCAGTGGAAAGAAAATTTAATAAACTTAAGATTTTTACTGAAATATACTTGATTCCTGAATGCAAGGTAACAAAAGACAACAGTAAACTGAACGCACTCTGAAAAATAAACCAATCTAAAGTAAAAAGTTAAAAACCCCACGAATATTATTGGGTACTGTTGGCGCCTGACAAGCTATAGTAAGCCTTAGTGTTAGAACATTTATTTGGTGCCCAGTAACAAGTTCGACAGAGCTGAGGTTCTTTGAGCGCGGGTAGTGTTGGGGAGAACACCTGGGCGCCTTAGAAACTGAGCCGTGTTCACCATATAGCCTCTTGATCGCCGCGCAGAATGTTCTAGCATTTTGTAACAATTGTGTAACCACAGCTTTGCGTGTGCGAAAAAGTTACCCGACATGTTGGCCGCCCACTTCAGCTGGCCTTCAGCGAGTGTCACTGGTGAAATTTTAAACATCTTTTAAATTGGAGTGTATTTACATAGGTAGAAAGCTGTGCTCTTTTCTGCTCTTTATAGGGAAGCATGAAAACTTACGATCACTTCGTAGCGAGACCAAAAGATTAACATGTGAACCTGGCTTACTGTGACAATTTCTGGTACGGTATGTTTAGCTTTGAGCTGTGACCTGTTAGTGAGTCATGCTAGGTACTCATCAGGATTTGCACAATCTTTACCTTGTCACTGCTCCTCGCTTCTGTGCTCCCACCGACGTTTTTGGAAGTGTATTATTTATTCACTTTGCAATCACTCATATTTGGGTAAGAGCTCACCGAACGAAGGTGTCGTCAGTACCGCTGGTTTAAATGTCGATAGCGTTTGCGTGTAAGTAGTAAGAAGTAAGGTTTGTTGGAACGATGGAGCTCTTCACTCTCACTGTTGTAGGTACCTCCTGATCTTACTTGCACATGCGCAGTACGACTACGTATCACTGCGCCAGTAGCTCACCAGACTACTTGCGTACATTTCAGAGAAATATATCAAGGGCGTAACGTCAGTTGAGAGCATACTCCTGCTGGACCGCCTGCGTCAGAGCGTCGCAGTGAAGGAGCTGCTGCAGTCTGCCGGTCGGCCTCTCATGCGCAAGACTGCAAGTGTGCCCAACTTCTCCAATGTAAGTCTCGAGTCCGTTGTTGTTGTTGGTGTTGTTGTTAGTGCAAGAGTAGTGGTGGTGGCGGTGGCGCATCTGCTGCTGGCTCGCTTAGGCGCGTGATTGTCCCCTTGTTATTTATTTACATGACGGAAATTGCTTCCAGGAAGATATAGACTTCCTGTGTTATCCCTGATCACGATTTTAGTCATGGCTTTTAAATATTGATCTATTAACGGTCGTAATTAAACATAAGTGTCGTATGAGGAGCAGCAGTATTGAAAGCGTGTCAAATTTACTGCATTCGTCTTTTTTGGGTTCAATTGGCAAGTGATAGTAATGGCGTCGTGTCACAGCGCCGCCTCACAACTGTGATTATATACGTGCTAGACTCGAGTCAACCGCCGAGCTTCTCATGGATGAACCTCCTGTACCCAAGAGCAGCATCAGCAGTGGCACTTTCAGCTGTAAATGGAAATATATTCTGTAGATGATAACATCAAGTGCAGGTCGATTAATAATTGTACTTGATTGCGAGACCTTGGAAGGAAGGATATGAGAAGATGGATATCGGAGTAAAAGTCACCGGTTGTCCCCGGTTGGCGATTGCAAGTCCCCGGTTGCCCCCGGTTGGCAAGTACAAGTCCCCGATTGCCCCCGGTTGGCAAGTACAAGTCCCCGGTTGCCCCCGGTTGGCAAGTACAAGTCCCCGGTTGCCCCCGGTTGGCAAGTACAAGTCCCCGGTTGGCGATTGCAAGTCCCCGGTTGCCCCCGGTTGGCAAGTACAAGTCACCGGTCGGCACGCTAGCAATGATAGAATTGCAGAATCACAGTTTGGCTGTTGCCGCCGCTCCCAAAGTTCTGTACCGCTTTTGACGCATCGTCTCCTTGTCTTTCTCTGCACATTATTGCTCGTTTGCCCCTCACTGCTCTTCTTTTCTCTCGGAATTATTGCGTATTCTCTTAGACTCCCTGTGGTGCCGTGTGTGGACGTCCGTGCCTCTGCTCCTGCTATGAAACTCTTGCTTATCTTTGAAATATTTGTCAACGTTCCGTTACTCTTACTGATGCATTGGACCTCTTTTGCTTACATCTTGAAACGCTGCCGTAATTTTTATTATTCACTATCGATTCGTGCTTCTTTCTCAGAATATTTATTACTGCTAGTGTTGTAATGGTTGTTATTGGCGCCAACCTCTTTTCTTTTTGTAAAGAAACATATGTCAAATTTTTTATTGCTGTAATTAACTGTTATTTCAACTATTGCTAATATTTACCAATCTTACTATCAACATAGCTGCTGCTATTATTCTAATGTCTGTCAGTACTGTTTCTTATTTAACATAGATTTAATTTTAATTTCTTATGTAACATTTCCGTGATATTGCATAGACGAGCCATCGTCAGATACCGTACTCAGAATAATGCGCGCTCTAGAGGGTCAGATCAGGAGAATACGCTAGATAAATGCCATGTCGCATATGTACATGCTAATTCCGTGAACTGGAAGGAAGGCTACCAATTCGCACAGCTTCCGGCCCCGGCTCTAACTTCGCCCAATTCTGGCTCGCAGGACCTCGCTCACATTCGGTTCGTTCCCCCCCCCCCTTAATAAAATTCGCTACACCGATAGCGCGTTAGCTCAACAAACCGGCTGGGCCACGCGTGGCGCCGGAGCCGGAAACGGTGCAAATGGGTAACCTTCCCTCTACTTCCGTGGCACTTCGGTTTACCGACTGAGCAGAACTAAAAACGTTTTCAACAGGCAATGAATTAGAATCGCTTCTCCGGTCACTAAGCAGAAATGTGTGCTGCATATCTTTTTTTTATTAACTTGGAAATATGCTTCCATGTGTCTCTGATTTTAAAATGAAAATAGAATAGGTAGGCGAGGGACCTCTCGTTCCGTTATTTGCAATAGTTATTGTAGCTTCGCTGCCACTCTTATTCTGGCACTCGTCTTGCATGTAATGTCAACAATAGCGTAGCACAAGCGCCATGCAAGTCAAGGTTGGACGTTCGGTAACGCTAGTGGGTATGAAATGAATTGATACCACTTGGATATGCAATTGGCCCGACTCAGGAGTAAGTATATGGGATCGTAAAGTAAACGCTGCACAGTGATGAGACCGAGCTTAATACCGCTCCACCTTCTTCATCACTCCATCTACTGGATTGGCTGCTTAATGACTTGACTCACCGTCCCATCTGATGACCTCCAATGAATAAATGTTTCACTTCAGTTTTTTTTTCTTCAGTTACGCGAACGTTTCTTGAGTCTCATGTGTTATATAGAAATCTATACGTATTTTTGGAGATGTCCTATCTATTATTATTGTTGTAACTTCAGTACTGTTTTAATTTTTTATTAGTATATTATTTTTATGCAGTGTTTGTTCTAGAGTACAAGTATATTTTAAATTAGCAAATATTGGCCATTAGCTCTAGTACCTACATCTAGGACTTTTTGTAGTGCAATTCACCCACGTAGGAACATCAATTTTTCAGCTGCAGAAGAGGCTGCGGACAAATTTAGAGGTAGCGTGATGACAGTTTCTATGTCGCCCGTCCTGCCATTGTTTCCTATGTTGTGCCCTTCTGTTGACTGCATTATGTTGTCTAGTTCTCCATGCATCGACAGGCTCAATTTGCCACCTCTCTTTCTTCTAAACCCTTTTGCTAATTGCATTGAGAAGTACCATATATATATATAGAGCTACGTACGTACCGTTGGCCTTGGCTGCGTTGCATCTCTTGAGCGTAGTTAGTAAACACGAGCAGCTTCCACGATAGTACCTTAGTACGTTTTGTGTTCGTAGTCCCAGACTGTTTACGTTCTGTTAACTAGTAGAGCGTCATTCATAGTAAAAATATACGCAAGCTACGTCTTTGTAGTCGTTTGATGTTGCTATGTTACGTGAGCTGTAGTACCTATTGCGTTGTCTAAAGAGTAGGTGTTCTAGTGTGGGTCATTGCCGCTGTAGCTTGCAGTCGTAGTGTTGTCTTCAGTAGACTTCCTCGTCTAAATTTCGAGATTGGTTGGTGTGGATAACTGATTTCTAAATAAACGCATACCCTTAATATAATAATAAATAAACGCATGGCAAGTGGGTTCATCCTTGCGATCGCACGTAGTTGCCATCCACCGCAGCTGAAAACTCAGAGATGGACAAACTTTTCAATTGTTTGGCCCCTCAGGGATGGGTCATAGGGTAGGTTAGTTAGGTTTGCCCATCCTATTTTATGGGAAGCAGCGCCTCCAGGGATATTGTGTAGGTTATCCTTAGCCGCATTAGCTAGGCCTTCAGGTCGTCTGTCTTTCGTGCCCACTTGGCTTCCTTTCATCTTCTTACTCCTACTGATGACGCTTTGTTCTGTTCATCCTCCTCTTCCCGACTTGCTGTTCCCAAGCGCGTTGACTCGTGCAGGGTTTTGCGTTTCGCTTGACATTCTTTATGTCCGTTTTTCCTCTCTTTGGATCACAGTGCACTCTGTGGGTAGGGAGGCTTAAACTA
Source organism: Parhyale hawaiensis (assembly GCA_001587735.2). Taxonomy (NCBI): domain Eukaryota; kingdom Metazoa; phylum Arthropoda; class Malacostraca; order Amphipoda; family Hyalidae; genus Parhyale; species Parhyale hawaiensis. Next base: position 12,211,478 of record LQNS02278183.1, on the reverse strand, counting down.
GGTGAATAGTACCACCACTTCTGTAAAGTTTGACAAAAACTCAATATGGCGCCCAGCTAATTCACTGCTATATATTGATAGAAATCTACAGGGGAAGTGTAGTGATACCCATATATATCAGTCGGAAATGCATAGTTTTTTAGATATATAACTTTGAATTTCCCATTGTTTTTCTATGGGAGAAAATTGCCGGCGTCGTTATAGGCTTGCTAGCGACCCCATAGGAACCTTATTAACCGAATATAACCTAATCTAACCAACCCTACCTTACCCAACTATACCTAACCTAACCTTCCCTAACCCAACCTAACCCATCCTAACCTAATCAAACCAAACCAAACCAAACTAAACTAAAAGTTAGGTTGGGTTGGATTAGGTTAGCTTGGGTTCAGTTGGGTTGGGTAAGGTTTGGTTGAATTGGGTTGGGTGAATAGGTTCCTATGGGGTCGCTAGCAAGCCTATAACGACGCCAGGCTATTTTCTGCCATAGAGACACAATGGCAAATTCAAAGTCATATATCTCCAAAACTATGCATTTCCGACTGATATATATGGGTATCACTACACTTCTCCAATAGGCTACTATCAATTTCTAGTAGTGAATTAGCTGGGCACCGTATTGGGCTTTTGTAAATATTGACCACTTTTCAATAGTTTGGCACTCTCCTCCAAAAGCAGTACCATCGTCATGTGCTGGTTGGACGAAAGGGAGACAGTTGAGTTAAATATGCAGTTACCGTAAACTAACCGTTTTACTGTTGCGGGATGCTCGAGTGCTGCGTTAACACTCGGAATTTAACACCGTCGGCTCCCCACCAGGCACATGAATTCTTGCGTTACTCGTATTGCAGTGCCGGGACTTGTCTTATTCGCACTCACCTGTGGAGGCTCTGGCCTCACCAGAAGTAAGGATGGCCAGGTCGACGCAGTTGTCACGAGCCTTTCGTCTCTGACGTCATAGCTCTGACAGTCTGTGCTCGGCTGCAGTCGTGCAACCTTTTGGGGCCTAGCTGGCATCTATTTGCAGCACAAATCAGTGCATGTGGATTTCCCAGTTGGGGCGTGTGGTTACGTTGACCTGACGTTTGCTTTTACCATTGTGAAGAATTATTCCAGTAACTATCCTTCGCGCCTGAGCTGTGGCTACGGAGGTTAAACAATGTGTTATAATAATAATTATCCTTCGCTGATGGACGAGTATGATGCACACAGAGATGCATGTATTTTGAGGTGCGGCTGGCTCGTTGCAATCATACAACAAGATATAAATATGTCAAGCTTAAATTGATTACTTGCTGGTCATTGCATATAAACCCAGCCACGGGGTCCCGGCTGAGCGACTCCTATTTAGTCCCAATAGACGCGGTGTCACCACCTGCGGAACTGCAAGGCAGAACCGTGTGAAGGCTTCGTTTTCATCCCTTCCTTCCCAACTGAGTTAATTCGCTTGGGAAATTTTATCATTTTAGTAGGCTTTAGTCCTCTGTTAGCCCCCAATGAGATGAGCAAGAAGACTCTGCCTTCAGACTAGACCGTAATTTCGGGCTTCTGGCAATTCATTCTTAGTGGTTACGGAACATCGTCGGCGCCGGGCGAGGTTTCGAAAATCTAGAATGGCTACAAATTTGTAGCTTAGGCACCTTCTGTCGTAGCTTCTAAAGTGAGGACTTTCGCTAATTTGCCTCTTCGTAAGTCGTAGCGCATTTTTGAACATCATCCCGGGATGAAGTGCACATCGGGTGCGAGACTTCGTGTCTTGATGTCTATTGAAAACGAATATTTTCATTGAACTACTGTTTATATAGCTGTTTTTTTTTTTTAATTTACGGTAACTTGTTTTTCAGAACTGTTTGGATATACTAGTTACCACAGTGGTGCTACTCTACATCTTGGCTAGAGATAAATAATACGAGGATGTTTCTGTTGCAAAGGAAACCACAAATTTTTGCTCGGCTCCCTGTTGCCTGCCTGCGCTTCCTTGCTATCGATTACAACTTTTCTTCTCTGCTCTTCACGTTCAGGCTGCTATTTCTTCTTCCGTTGTGAATTAATTGTAATTCTTGCATGCGATCCATAGCTTCTTTGTGAATCTATTTAATCTTACCTTATATTTTAATATAATCTTGCATCTCTGTTTTCACGTGTGCAGATGCACACGCACGGCTCTGTGTAGCATTCGATGTTTGCATGCTTTTGTCTCTTCTTTTTGTCTTAGAGCCGTCGATAATTTGTTATCAGCCTTTAGTTATACCGTATTTGTTGCTGCACGTAGACGTCCCTCAGTTGTGTTTGTATGTATGTATGTTGCGTCTATACGTGGTTCTGTAATTCCATCAGCGTGTGTCACTTGTTGTGTCACTGAACACATGCCGTGTGTGTAACACATAAACCAGCGTGTACTGTCGTGTTCTCGCAACTCTTTGACGTGTTAATTTTAGCGTAGCTCCTTGTGTTTGTGTCCCGGTCAGTCAATAGTGATTGGAATAAATACTAAACACCAACGATTGCTGTCCTGTGTCGTTGTGATAGAAACAATTATAAGTACCTGTCATATGTTGTGTGTAAAGAATAGTACGTTATTAGTGTGGCAGTTTGGTTTGTTGTACAATATATAGCTGCAGTATATTTAACAGAGTATACTATGTGTTGCAAGACATACTGAGATGAGCTGTCTAGCCTAACGTCATCGTGTGACTCCGGATAGTTCGGAGTGGGCTCTGTAAAGGATAGGAACATATCAATGACTTTCATTTACAGTTTTGAAAATACAGAATCTGTAGCGGTACATCAAGGAAAATTGAAGTACAGTAGCTGTACATTTTCATATCTGGAAGCCATATTTTCTACACGGTTGTGTTGGTACGATGCGTTAGGCTGGACCGTATCTCCTAATGTCTTTAGATGCTGTAGATTGGATCTCACTGCTGTCTGGAGCAATGCCGTCCCAATAGCTAATGAACAATGGTAATATTTGCGGTAGTTTTGTTATGTGCATCGTGCAATTAAACAGATTAATATTTAGCGTAGCCTATATGTGTGTGTGTTGGTGTAGTGTTGTATATAGTGACGTAGGGCGGAGTATCATAATAATAATAATAATAATAATAATGTGACGTGGGGCATCGTCGACTGGCGCACTGCCATCCATATAGTTATAATGTAACCCTTTTGGCTTCGTCTTGGCCTAAGTTTCGATTCGCTGCTTTGAAATAATTGAGTATCATGTGGTAATTGCGAGCCGATTACCTCCTTATCGAATTCGATCTTAAGTCACAGATGGACAACACACGATTGACGTTGGGTTAAACTAGAGACGTGCGGGTGCATTAATGAAGTCGCCCACAGGGCGCAGGCAGGTGCGGATCCCTCCCCCCCTTCTCGCTTCACGCTGTGTGCTGCTCTGGAGGGGGGGGGGGGGATTTGCGAATGTCGTTGTGTGTTGAAATATTTTGTGGATTTTTTTGATTGAGTGCAGAATGCTGTGCGTTCATCTACATATTTTCACGACACCCTTTTACTTTTTGTCGAAAGTGTGAACATTTTAAGTTTTTAGTTGCTTCAACTTTGTTTCCATACCACCGAATGGTACCTACGCATTTCGCTTATTTGCATTTGGAAAATGTACCTTCCTTTCGGAGAGTTCAGTTAATGAAGTGATGTTGTTTTCGCTAAGCAGAAAATCTCAAATTTATCCAGCGTAGTGCAGAGGGGGAGTGGAGCTTTCTGTGTTGCGTATAGACTGCGTGTAAATTGCGTCCTTCAATGAAGAACAAAGCTTAGAATTTCACTGTATGCGTGCACTAGTATTATTGTATTAATTCTCCGTAACAGTTTCAACATACATAAGGTAAACGAAACGTCATTATGAAATGTTACCTGGCAAGTTACCTTTTGGACGGGTTTTATAACCTTACTAAAGACATAAATTACTCCTCTTCCTACATCTTTCATACTTGTTGCATAGCTTTGGTGTGGGCAAATCCCATAGGGTACTGTTAGATGAGTAGGGTATCTTTGATAGATTTCCCACATCGTGGTTTTATGGATGACTGCTTCATTTTGTAACTATTCACTTCTCTTGAACAAGAGTGTTACAATGAATGTCATATTTTAAAATTTTTGTATCTAACTACATGTAGCTAGTGGGATTAACTTGTACTTATGGTATACACATATTTTTCATCTATTCTTTCAGTTACTTTTGCTCAGCCATATCCCCCCTGTCCTAACACATTCCCATTCCAGTGTTGTCGGGACGCCCACTCACAGCTTCACTCTTACTACCTTACGAAGATATTATTTTTTTAATTCCCTTATACAGTATAGATATCTTTTTAGGAATGTTACGCTTTGCAACAACTTTCTTTTCTTTACTTTGTTGTATTAAGGTATAAAAAAGTAATTATTTTTCTGTGCCGGCGGTAACTGTAAATCCGTGTTCGCTATATAATGCGTCGCACATGTGCGCATTCCCAGGGTGTGCTCATCGCATACTAGTAACGTGTGCGCTGTTGTTATCTCGATGCGCACTGTCCGTCAGCGGATTCGTCTTTGTGGCTTACGACGAAATCGCCACCTAATTTTTAGCAGTTAACTTCTGATCAAAAGACACGGAATTTTTTCCTGGCCTTTTTTCTGATCGTGCCTCAGTTGCCAAGTAGCATTTTGTCGTTTATATTTACTTTCTGCACAATTTATTTCAATGGATGAACGCTGACGTAACCGTACACTGAGACAGGCTGTGGGTGCAGTATATATACGCAGGTACACTGAACCGGCATCCCAGTTTTATTTAACTTTTATGTACGCTGAACCTTCTTATTCTTCACATGCATATATTTCTATTTTATTGCGTCTCAATATTGATGAAGAAGAAGAAAAACCGAAGCAAAGCGAGGCAATATTGATGACACGATGACGTTTGTTAGTTTACTGGTATGGCATGACTTCTACCGATAGACCGGTCATACATAATAACTTTGAGGCACTTCTTTTCTTTACTTCTGTATCATATTTCCATAATTATAATATTTAACTAACCTCCCATGACTCAGCTGTTCGGCAGCGTGGAGGGAGACCTGAACAAGAGCTGCGGCATGCCGCGCTCTGGCAGTGTTGTCGACATCAACGGCCAGACGCAGTCTAACGTTCATTCTCCGTCCACTCCTACGGACAAGCCCAAGCACCGGTACTCCCTGCCCAGTCCGAGTGAGCGCCCCTATGGACTCTGTGAGTATACCTGTGCCGTGTTCTTACCCTGCCTACGGATTGTGATGCCTTAGCATACGTCCATAATACTGGGAATATTATTCCCAATAAAAAATTTTCGGTGGAACTACCGTGGCGTCTGGTCCGCACTTGGCCGCCACAGGTCGCCTCTTTGAGCGGGGCATCCGTGAGCCTCGGGTGCTGCACGGTCGCGTTTTTGGGGGGTGGCACGGACGACCTCGTTCCGAACATAAATCACCCATACAGGGCGCGCTTGCCCGACCGTATTTGACGGATATTCCGCGCCTCCGCAGAAGTAGCAGTATACTGCTATTTTGGCCAAGACGTGGAACAAGGTCGGGCAAGCGCGCCCTGTATGGGTGATTTATGTTCAGAACGAGGTCGCCCGTGCCACCCCCAAAAAACGTGCATAGCGACCGTGCAGCACCCGACCCTCACAGATGCCCCGCTCAAAAAGACGACCAGGTGCACACCATACGCCGCTCTTTTTCCACCGAAAAATTTTAATTGGCTACCGTATCACTTTCTGGTCTAGTTTACATCCAATGCCAGTAGGGCTAGGGCAGCGTTGCTCTCATCTTGATTTTTCGTTTCTAAATCGAGTGTTCATGATGTTCCATAAATGGTTCGGTCGGTAATCGACTGCTCTCGCAACGGACACGTGCTTGGTGAATTTTTACTGTCTAGCTGAACGAAGCTGTTGAGATTTTTGTTGTCGGAGTTAGCTACAGGTGTCGGAGTAGGATGTGACGGGAAAGAACATACAGACGATGGCTACCGTGTGGCTACTTCCACTGGAGCGGCTGTGTTGTATGTGAAAGAAACTTGAAACGCTTCTCATTATACGTACGCCTCAATAAGAAGAGATAATCTAATAGTTTACATTCTATGCAGTGAGTGCACTTTGTTGTAGTTCCCATTTATGGAGCCGAAAATTTCTTAACATTCGAGTGACGAACTCGACCGCGATTTCCCTTTTTTATTTTTAGTTACTGTAATTCATAGGCAAAAACAACATATCCTTGAAATATTTATCAACATTGCATCAACTTCTTTTTCTTTAACTATTTCAACATCAGTTGTGGCATAATAAGCTATAGCGGACTCCTCCATTGTATTCACGCTATAGGCAGTACCAGATGTGCTGATGCAGCTAATTGAAAGGAAAAAAGAACAATTCGTTGCGGCGCTATTTTCTGATGAGTATTGATCAAGCAATCCTCAGTTTCTACAAATGTATTGCAGTTAATATGAGCTGTTGTTTTACACCAAACGAAGCCCCAAAACTGTATGCATTTTTCTTACCGCAGCCTTTGGGAAACAAAGAAGAATCGCGCTCTGTTCCGATGATACGGACCGAATTTTCGGATGGGATCGTAACTTTACGGATCTATATTTACCTAATGCGAACTTTTTAATTTAAAATCTTGACTATAAAATCGTGTTCAGACATTAGTTGGTCACATTTTCTTATTTTTATGAACTTATTGAAAATCATGATGCCACTCAATTTACATTTTAGTCTACGGGTTTATACTACATGACTCTGTGGACACACATTTTACTTTGCGGATTTATACAAGAAATCGCTGTGACATTTCTTAATTGGTATTTGGTGTTCTATTTCACGCAATAGCCCGGCCAACCTTCCTTAATTTGAGTCTGAACCTGAACTCCCTGCGTCACCAGGGGACAGCGACCGCCAAGTGTGGGTGTCCTTCCTCACGCTCTCATTTGCATGCAAAGTTTGTGCTTGTGTGTGTGTACGGTCGTGTGTTGCATGTTCTCTTATGCCAATGTACCGTATTGGTTACTCTTGTTATCTACTATTTACATTAGATGCTCTATGAGCTGCTATAGTCGACAGTTAGCTATAAGTAGAAGTCTATTGTTATAAGCGGTGTATTCGAGTTGCCTTATTGAATTTTTTATGAGCTTTTCAACAGTGCAATTGTTTCTTTCAATGTTTGCTTTGGCAGTTTCTCTGCTGCAAGTTCTCTTTACCTCATTTCTGCCGCGGACGTGGTGACAAAAATTCTTAAAAATGTAATCATTGCTCAGATTTGATTTTGAGGAGACTGTCGTTGACTGCCCAATGGCTGTAGCTCAAATCAATGTCCATAACTTCTCTGTGATTCCTTGTTGCAAACTATGCCTGGACGAAATACATCCACGGTATTGTATGTAACATAGTTGGTTCCTGTTGTTCACTGCTGCTACGGTGCCTCAACTGTGAATATTAGCAGATAAACCTGTGTTCTAAGGAACTCTTGAGACAAAGTGTTGCATATGGAACCGTCAAAGGTTACAGAGCTATGCACGTTTACAGCCCTAAAGGCTCATTAGTGAATTATTGTGAAGATTAGGATAATGGCAAAATATTGAGAAGATGATGGACAGTAGAAAGCAGAAAGATACGCAAAGAAATTTTATAATAATGCTACACATTGAAGCAAAAATTAGTCTTTAGGATTATTACCGTTATGCTATCAGTCATAATACTCATGAACATCGACATATGTTCACATTGATGTAGGCATTTGTTCCATTTTGTTTGTGATTTCATATGTACCTGTTATTATATTTCTTCTTATTGCTCTGTTTCTCTTGTGGCCCGTACACGTTATTTACTATTTTTGAATTGTAATACCCCTTACAGTGCAACGGATCTCTTCATACCTACATACTTACATGCCGTTGACATTTACTGCAGAATATATCGAATTAATTGAACAACCTCGGTAATAAAATGACATGTAAATGTTACTTAGCTTTCGTTTATGGATCAAAATGAACGTCATTTTTGTATCGTCTGAATTGCGACTGTGGTGGTTGAACTGGAAATATAATAACAATAATACAGTAATACTGGACGGTTCTTCCTTTGGCAGCTGTAGTTGAACCGAGAAAATACTACTAATACTGCAGCTGCTTACTATACCTACTTGAGAAAACCATCATTACTGATGGTGTGTAGCATGTATGAATATAACACGAATGTCTAGGTTTTTGTCAGAAGAATATCATACTTTCGAGTCGTCCCGTAAATTAGTATGTGAGTTAGTACGCTCTTCTCTTTAGTTGCTTAGCTAGCTTGTTTACTATATTTTCATCGCATGCAGTGGTATTGCATGTGCGCTATAGCGTTATATGTATGTATACTGTAGATTTGATGCATTATTCTGTAGTGTGCCATTACGAAAGGTACCTAATATTCTGGATCAGTAAGTACAGTATTTAGGTATCTGCTGCGCTCTATTCTTCTAGTCTCGTGTTTGATCTCACTTTTCATGGCGAGATTTCTGCTGTAAGATCGAACTTGCGTCTCAGGCACCTACGAGTGTACAGCTGCACACTCAGTTATTGCCACTCGTCTCTTCTAGTTTTCCATTTTACTACGTTTGTTTATATCTTTTATTCATGTACTGTGTATCTTAAGAGTATGCATCATTGCATTTTACTCAATTAAGTAGTATGAAACTCTGTTGTTCATATGCTGTAGATTTTGTGATCACTGCTTGACGACGACTGTTTTTTTACGTTAGCAGTAGCTCTATTGCACTGTGCATGTTAGCAATGGTATTAAGTACAATCTTGACTGTGGTATTTAGTGTTGATTCGAGCGGTATATACTTTGTTCTTAAACGTTATTAATTGAAATTGCAGTAGCCAACTGGAGATCAGTTCATCCCGAGCAATTTATGTTTGCCCAACACTTTATTATTTTTAGTGCCTTAAGTCAATATCATAAAAAGCATATAGTGCGCCTAAGCTCAGTATGTTCAGAGAGTTAATTTTTGTATCACTTTTGGCAAATTGCTATTGTTAGTTTTCAGTTTCATTGCCTGATGATAATTTTGGGCTGAATCGAGAGGCTGCACTTCGAAATTGTTCGGTGATATTCTACCTACTTATATTTATTCTTGGCGTCACGGCCATGACAAAACAATAGGTCGGCGCGGGTCCCGTCATTGGCTTCGTCTCATGTCTGGAAATGGGCCTGTTGGACCGACTGTTGCTAATTATCTACTTGTGCATTGGCATGCAGATGAGAGAATGAAAGGTTTACCATTACTGTCATGTGTGTGAGCAGCGTCGCCCAGTCCCGGCCCTGTGAAGATGGCGCCCCGCATGACCACCGTCCTGGAGGAGACGCACCCTGGTGGCCGCGCCCTACTGCACCACCTCGAGGAGGATGAGGAGGACTACCTCGGTGATGGGGTCAGACATTGGTGCTCTTTTTGTCTTGCAGTTGTTCATCACTTGATTGTTCACCAGGCTTGTCGAGTCAAAAGAAAGCTCAGTTGTTGACCGCCTACTTTCTAAAACAGTCACGCGAGCCTTTTACGTACATTGAGTCGAAGTCGGATACTCGTTAGGGCCAAGTGTTGGAGTCGGATAATCGAGCTTTTGACTCCGCAACCCTGTATTTCAGCGTATTAAATGAACCTCGAGTGTACTGTGCTGGTGACTGTTTACATGTCTGGAGTATCAAAACGTTCATGTGAGCTTTGAATGACGAGAAGTTCTGTGATATCTTGATCTCTCCCAGCATTGTAGTAAATCGCTACATTAATTCATTGATTACTTAAAAGCTGTGCATAAATCTATTACAACAGCATACCTGCCACACGACACGGGAGGTTGTGTTGTTACCCAAGAACGAGAGCTTCTATTGCGTCATTAGCTAACGTCAGAGTGAACTTTTATTGCTCTGAAGACTTTACCGAAGGTGGAGCGCTGGGCGCCGTCGCGGCCCTCATGCGCCCCTCAACGTCATGATGGCGTCACTCTACCACCAGACTTGCCAAGCTAACCTACTGCGTGTAATTTACCGTGAGAGAAAGTGCCTCGTAATCGTGTAATTTATAAGTACAGTTTACTGCGGTATTGAAATGCTGCAGCTGGGGCAGCAAGCACAGCAGCTATTGCGGCTGTATTCTCGCGCAGCAGCTTGTCAAGTCCTGTCAGATTGGTTCCTATATATAGTCGCCGTTCACTATCCATTTCTCCAACAAATTCACACCAATGCTGAGGGTAAACTGTAATAATTCAATACTCTGTGCAATACTGAGAGTCTAAGAGCAATTTTTCTGCTTCCGTTCGTTGTCGTGTTATCAAGGAACTAACCAGCGAAGCTGTCATGTACTCTGTTTGAACTAGGTTATCATCGGACATAGCAAAATTCATTCATTTCTTTGTAACTGTACAGACATGGTGTCAGAGGCAGCTGGTCAATGGTTATTATTATTATTATTATTATTATTATTATTATTATATTGGGATTGTCCCGCTATTTCTGAAACTTAGACAATCAATAGCGATCTAAGATTGATTTACTCAGCTTACAGCCGGAACCACATCGTTGTGCTCAGGTGGCAAGAGATGAAGGACGAAAAGAGAAGAAGACAGAAGAAAGAAGCGCCCGTGCGGACGGTCCCTTCTGTGGCCCTCCACACGGGCGAAGATGAGAGCCCCGCAGAAAAA
>LQNS02278183.1:12161047-12177402 GCA_001587735.2 Parhyale hawaiensis | reverse complement strand
AAAAATTGAACAAGCTGTTATTAATATAAAAAGGCACAAATGATTAGATTTTGGAGTTTATGCAAAGAAAATTATGGTTTCAGAGCCAATATGAATTTTTGCTACCGTTGGCTCACTTGGCGGAAGTATGCGCTCTCAGAGTGCTCTAGTTGGTTTCTGTTGTTCACTGCTGTTACTGTGCCTCAACTCTGAATATTAGGAGAAAAACCTGTATTCTAAGGAACTCTTGAGACGAAATGTTGCATATGGAACCGTCAAAGGTTACAGAGCTATATATGCACGTTTACAGCCCTAAAAGCTCATCAGTAAATTATTGAGAAGATGATGGAAAGTAGAAAGCAGAAAGATACGCAAAGAAATTTTATAGTAATGCTACATATTGAGGCAAAAATTAGTCTTTAGGATTACTATTACCGTTATGCTATCAGTCATAATACTCATGAGCATCGACATATGTTCTCATTGATGTAGGCATTTGTTCAATTCTGATTTGATTTCATATGTACCCGTTATTACAACTCTTCATACCTACACACTTACATACCGTTGACATTTGCTGCAGAATCTAATTAGTGTAACCACCTCGGTAATAAAATGACTTGTAAATGTTACTGAGCTTTCGTTTATGGATCAAATGAACGTCATTTTGTATCGTCAGAGTTGCGACTGTGGTGGTTAAACTGGAAAAGTAATAACAATAATACAGTAATACTGGACGGTTCTTTCTTTGTCAGCTGTCGTTAAACCGAGAGAATACTACTAATACTGCAGCTGCTTACTATACCTACTTGAGAAAACAATAACCATTACTGATGGTGTGGAGCATGTATGAATATAACACGAATTTCTAGGCTTTTGTCAGAAGTATATCGTACTTTTGAGTCGTCCCGTAAATTACTTTGTGAGTTAGTACGCTCTTCTCTTTAGTAGCTTAGCTAGCTTGTTTAACTTTATTTTCATCGCATGCAGTGGTATTGCATGTGCGCTATAGCGTTATTTGTATGTATATATACTGTAAATTTGATGCATTGTTCTGTAGTGTGCCATTATGAAAGGTACCTAATATTCTGTATCAGTAAGTACAGTATTTGCGTAGCTGCTGCGCTCTATTGTTCTAGTCTTTTGTTTTGCTCTCTCTTTACATGGCGAGATTTCTGCTGTAAGATCGAACGTGCGTCTCAGGCACCTACGGGTGTACAGCCGCACACTCAAGTTATTGCCACTCGTCTCTTCTAGTTTTCCATTTTCTACGTTTGTTTATATCATTTATTGATGTACTATGTATTTGAAGAGTATGCATCATTGCATTTTACTCAATTAGGTAGTATGAAACTCTGTTGTTCATATACTGTAGATTTTGTGATCACTGCTTGACGACGGTTTTTTTTTTACTTTAGCAGTAGCTAGCTGTATTGCACTGTGCATGTTAGCAATGGTATTAAGTACAATCTTGACTGTGGTATTTAGTGTTGATTCGGACGGTATATACGTTGTTGTTAAGGGTTATTAATTGAAATTGCAGGAGCCTACTGGAGATCAGTTCATCACAAGCAGTTTATGTATGCCCAACACTTTATTAGATTTCGTGCCTAAAGTCAATATCATAAAAAGCATATAGTGCGCCTAAGGTCAGTATGTTTAGGGCGTTGATTTTTGTATCACTTTGGGTAAAATGCTATTGTTAGTTTTCAGTTTCATTGCCTGATGATAATTTTGGGCTAGATCGAAAGGCTGCACTTCGAAATTGTTCGATGATATTCTACCTACTTATATTTTATTCTTGACATCACGGCCATGACAAAACAATAGGTGGGCGCGGGTCCGATCGTTGGCTTCGCCTCCTGTTTTGGAAATGGGCCTGTTGTACCAACTGTTGCTAATTATCTAGTTGTGTATTGGCATGCAGATGAGAGAATGAAAGGTTTACAATTACTGTCATGTGTGTGAGCAGCGTCGCCCAGTCCCGGCCCTGTGAAGATGGCGCCGCGCATGACCACCGTCCTGGAGGAGACGCACCCTGGCGGCCGCGCTCTACTGCACCACCTCGAGGAGGATGAAGAGGACTACCTTGGTGATGGGGTTAGACATTGGTGTTTTTTTTGTCTTGCATTTGTTTATCACTTGATGGTTCACCAGGGTTGTCGAGTCAAAAGAAAACTCAGTTGTTGACCGCCTATTTTCTAAAGCAGTCACGCAAACTTTTCAAGTACATTGAGTCGGAGTCGGATACTCGTTAGGGCCAGGTGTCGAAGTCGGATATTCGAGCTTTCGACTCCGCAACCCTGTTTCTCAGCCTATTAAATGAACCTCGAGTGTGCTGTGCTGGTGACTGTTTATATGTCGGGTGCTGTGCTTGTCAAAACGTTCATGTGAGCTTTGAATGACAAGAAGTTCTGTGATGTCTCGACCTCTGCCAACATTGTAGTAAATTGCTACATTAATTCAATAACTACTTAAGAGCTGTGGATAAATCTATTACAACAGCACACCTGCCACACGACACGGGAGGTTGTGTTGTTACCTAAGAACGAGAGCTTCCATTGGGTCATTAATGTCAGAGTGAACTTTTATTGCTCTGGAGACCTTACCGAAGGTCGCAGCACTCTTGCGCCCCTAAACTTCCTGATGGCTTCACTGTTCCACCAGAAGTGCTGAGCTAATCTACTGCGTGTAATTTACCGTGAGAGAAAGTGCCTCGTAATCGTGTAGTTTATTAGTAGAGTTGACTGCGGCATTGAAATGCTGCGGCAGTGGCAGCAAATACAGCAGCTGTTGCGGCTGTATTCTTACGCAGCAGCTTTTCAGATGCTGTGAGATTGGTTCCTATATATATAGTCGCCGTTCACTGTCCATTTCTCCAACGAATTCACGCTAATGCTGAGGGTAAACTGTAATAATTTAATTTTTTGTGCACGACTGAGAGTCTAAGAGCAATTTTTCTACTTCCGTTCGTTGTCGTGTAATCAGCGAACTAGCTGCGAAGCTGTCATATGCTGTACATACACGGTCTGAAGTGTGTTATCTTCAGACAATTCTTTCATTTCATTGTAACTGTACAGACATAGTGTCGAGGCAGCTGGTCAATGGTCGTGCAGGATGTCCTTATCCTGGCTCATCGGACCATTGTGTTTATCTATTCTTCTGATTGTAGTGTAGTTTCGTAACACTTACGCTATTTAGTAACTAATCAAGGAATAATATTTAGGTATGTATGTGTTCTAAATGTTTATCTTAGCTCTCTTGTTATAGTTTTGCTTAAAATAGTCTCGTTAGTTTGGCTGGCTGGGCTGCAAGAGTTTGTGTTGGCGTTACAGTGTGAGGAGGAGCCTGTTCTGTGCAATAGTTCGCGCACCCTCTCTGGTGGCCCTCCGATGGGTGGCTTGGGCCGCCTCACCCACAGCCGTACGCTAGACTCTCTGCAGGACATCGCTGGCTCTGGGGTCAAAATGGGTACTCCCTCAACCCTCAGCAGGTGAGTCTTCTCCCCATATCACCGCTTGCATTGATTTTCTGTAGCCGCTACGGAGTTAATAATTCGAATGCTAATGATACCATTTCGGCCAAGGTAACTTACTGAGTTAGAAACATATACTCTAAATATCGAAAAAAGATGGCTGCTTCACCAACGTTCCTATTCACTTTACGTAAAATGTTGTTGTTGTTGCGGCAAAATGAGATTACGCTACTAGGCCGTGTTTTCGGGTGAGGGGTCGATCTGCAGTTAGCTGTGCCCACGCTTAGATAATAATTGGTGCATGCTCATAATTTACGTTGAGTTGGGAAATTGAAGTGAGGGGAAGAATTTGCTTGTATATGCAGTCTGCATTGAGCAACGGCATGCGACAGTGGAATATATTTGGCTGTCACGTTAGTACATATAAGCTCGTTCCTGCAGCGGCTACGGCAGCGGCGCCGTGTCGTCCAGTACCCTGAGCGACGACAGCATTTCGGTCCAGAGCAATACAGGCACGCCTGACCTGGCCATCTCTCCTGGTGCTGTGCTGGGCTCTGCTGCTGCTGCTGCCGCCGCCGCTAATTCTGATGGTCTCTCTATCTACAGGTGACCTTCTCCTGCTGCATCTTTAGCATATTAATAAATGAACTGTTCACTCTTCATTGGCGTGTGAATTATTTTGACGTTATAATGAGTGCATAGCTGCTTACATAGACCCTAACATCAGTTTATAGCTGCAGCTAGTGGGCCGAAGTGTGAAGGTTCTGGACGCTCTAAAGTGTGATGTGTTGCTTGCAGCTCCGGCGAGAGCGACTCGAGCGACACCAAGACTGTGGTGCAGGCGGACTCTGCCTCGCTGCTCAGCATCGCTGATCCTGCCAGTGACTCGGGATCTCTACAGATCCACTGCAGTCCTTGCAAGGGACCTGCAGTCAATAAGCCCGTGGAGGCAGTCAAGCGTATACCATCTGCCGCTACGGACGTCGAAGTGGAGAGCCTCGCAAGGTCCAGTCGACCCGTGTCTCAGCATCCTCTGGCTGAAGATGCTGAAACTGATGCTGAGGTCTCCGTGTCTCTCGAGACCCAAGTCCAGGAGCTTCCGACAAAATTAAGTCCATTGCCTGCCAATATTGACAAGAACCATAACGCAAGTGACCACAAGGAAACAGATTCTCTTACGAGCTCGGGTTATTCGGATGGTAGCGGCCTCACTTCTACTGATAAAAATGACCTGAACGCGTCTATCATGAACAGCTCTGCCCCAGCTGAGCTATTAAGTCACGACCTTTGTAAGAGTGACAGTAAAGGCGACCTGTCCTCCCTCAACGGAAACATTAATGTTATTCCCATTTCTGAGTCCATGGACGACTTGGAATTTTCAAGTTTAACGCGAAGTTCAACTTGCTTGAGTTCCGCGTCTTCGTCTTCATCTTTATCCAACTATTCGGCGTCCACCTCGCGCTCTTCTTCCCTGAGTGGCTCTTCTTCTGTCGTCTTGAGGAAGCCTTCTGCCAACAAGGCTAAAGCGAAGAACTCCGCGCATCGGATGTCTTTCCCTCAAACAAAATTTTCTCAGAACGGTAAGATCTTAATTCTATCTCTTTTTGAATTAACGTTTCTAACAAATATAACAGCAGTGGGGTACTGGAGCCTGCAGATAACTGCTTTTGGTGTATCTAAATAACTGCAGAACTTGTGGTTACCACACGATCATGCGACGCTCCCTGGGGTTGTGGCTCGTGTTTCTGTGTGGAAAGCTGGCGTTTTGTGTGGCTGCTGTGGTGTGGCTGTGTGGCTGCTGCTGTGGTGTGGGACAAACCCTCTTACAACGAGGGATGTTCCTCTGTATGAGGTGTGAGTTACGGTGGAGACGAGGAGACACACTCTTACTGGAGTGAAATGCTGACTTGTTCCATGAAAGAGTTATAGTTTAAGTGCTGTGAGCATTAAGTAGATCGGAGTTAAGTTCTCCTCAAAGATTGAAAGTCAGTTATAATCTGACCATTTTAGCGAGGCAGTTCATTTTTGGTGAAATTCCCCTATAGTGTTGCCAACTCTGTGGGTATATATTTCTGAGATTTCGTTCGGCCCATATCTTAGCTCCGCCCACTACCTGTACCGTATATCGAGAAATCTCAGAAATACCCATAGAATTGGGATCGCTATAGAGGAATTTGCCCAAGACTTAACTGCGTTGATAAAATGGTGAGAATATATTTATTCGAAAAAGTTTCGTAAGGTAGCTACCGTGTAGATGACCTGGCGCACGCGTCGCCTGCTGGTGCTTGTCAGCTTTGCAGTTTCCGCCCGTTTGCAGGTTTTGATTTAGTGCAGCATCGTGTTGCTCATCCCTTGTATGATTTAGAGTTGTTTGTGAATATGGTGGACCTGGGCGTTACGTGCAAAATATCGTTACCATGGATTTGCAACACTCGGGAAGCAAACGGTTATGAGCGCTCCATGGCGGGGTCTCGGGTAGCGTACACAATGTCTCACTCAGCCTGCTCCTGACTCGGAGTAGTGACTCACTCACTTTTGTGAGGTAGTCGGTAGGAGTGGCTCTGCGCTCTGAAGTTTCTTTTTACCTGCGAGAGGGTAATCGTTCTATCATTGTACGTAGTAGTATGATTGTAAAGAAGACCATTGCCGTAAGTTATCTACTAACGCTGTAGTATTTATTCTTACTTCAATGGTAGCATTTAGGGCAGTGGTACTGCAAAGCACCTGTGTCTGCTAAGTGCTATCAGTGTACAGAGGATAGCAGGTATTTTAAATTTATTTGGAGAAGTAGCTACAGTGATAATAATGATAGTTTCTTGTACAGCACTCGCTCAATACTACCTACCAGCCAGGTTTTCATTGTGTACAGACGAAAACCACAAAGAACTGCCCGGTCTGCCCCACTGGTGCCGGTTAGGAGAGAGCGTGCGCATCAGGCCCTATGACTACTCTGGAGTTATTGCCTTCCTGGGCCTCACGCACTTCAGTAAAGGAGGCGTCATGGCGGGCATTGTGTTGGACTGCCCCATGGGTGAGTACTCTGGCTTATAGCTACCTACAACGTCGGTGGGATCCCGGAAGTGCCGGACCCTCCTGCAATAATAGCAGCACCTGCTCTACACCGCCTGCATGCGAAGAGACTTCCTAAAGTTAAAGGACGTAAACTGTGCTGGTCCGGGTGCAGATGTAGCGCTACCACTTCACAAATGTTCTCGCTTCCTGAACTCCTACTAATATTACTTTCTTCTGTTCTTTGTCTTCTTTTCCGACTTGTTGTTCCCATGCATGTTGATCCCGAGTGGTAGCACCTTCATGCAGGGGTTCCCCGTCTCTATCAACTTACTATATGTTCCTTATTTCTTCCTCTGTTAGATCACCGTAGTTGTGGAGACGGAGGCTTAAGCTATTCAATAATCTAATCTTTTCGCTGCCTAAGCGTCCCTTCAGGGAACATGGGATGGGTCATTGGGATAAGTTAGGTTTGGCTGTCGTATGTTATGTGGAGCAGTGCCCCCCTGGGAGACCCTGTAGGTTGCCTTAGCCTTAGCTAGGCTTTGGGATATCTTTCGTCTGAGCCCACTTTGCCTCATTCCACTTTCAGTCTCGTACTGACGATGCATACCTCTGTTCTTTCTCGAATTGCTTCGCTGAACGCGTTGATCCTGCGTGGAAACACCTTCATGCATGAGCTTCGCAGTTACCTTTGCGTAATATATGTCTCTTCGTTTTCTTCTCTCAGAGCAGCTAATTTGTGATTAGATTGTATCAATGAAATATACTATATGTAACGTAACCAGATTGTGCCCATACGCGTCACAGCGTAACCCGTAGTCATCGTTGCCTTGGGTTGCCCTCCTCACTCATCGCTGTAACATGAGGCTGTTCGTGCCAGTATTATCCAAATGGAGCCCTTGCTCTTGCATCATTGATTTATTTTTTGAAGCATCGATTAGGCTCTTACACGTTTGCAATATCTCTGTGAGACTTGATGTTACGACGACTTGTTTTACGCATGTGCGGTGCTGTGCAGGCAAGAATGACGGGAGTGTGGACGGCGAGAGATACTTCAGTTGTGACCCAAAGTTCGGTCTCTTTGTGCGGCCCGATAAGCTGCACATCGACCGTAAGGGGAGGGCCATGCGAGCTGCCACGGACACCTCCTCGTCCTCTGCCAAGCTGAGGACGCTGCCCAGCAGCTCCACCATGACCAGCCTCGCCTCCACCCTCACCGCTCCCACCACCACCGCCTCTTCCATGAGGCGGTCCAAGTCTACGGCGGAGAGGCTCTCCGACGCTTCCATGAAGCGATCCTCCAGTAAAAGTAAAGGCGATTCGCCCCCCGATAGTTAGTGCGTATCTCGTAGACTATTAGGTAGCTAGTTACTATTGTTAATTATTATTGTTGGCTAAGTTATTTGTTGTTGTCACTGAGACTAGGGCAGAGTCACTATTTGTAGTGCTATGAAACTTAGTCCTTCTGTGCTGTACCTTGCATGGCCTGTGATGCTGCTGGATGTGCTAATTTTATTACACAGTCATCATACTAGTGAATTGTAGAGCTATGTTTTTATTCGTAGATCATAGTCTTTTTATCCTACATTCCTTTCCTTTGTGGGCACTTGCGTGTATGAGAAAAATTATGTTTTCTATATGTAACTGCCGGTTACAGTTCCATTTGTTTATTGGCATGGTTACTTTCCATCAGTCAAGCCATTGAAATCCTCTCCCCATTAGTATAGCGCTGTAGTGCCTATTTATTTACGATCGTGCAGCCCCTGCGTCACCTCAGCCGTGGCTCCGCCAGTGATGGCATCGTGGAGCCTCAGAGTATAGTCGTAATTTTGTCGCGCGCCCTCGCATCATGGCGTAGATGGCCGCTAGTCGCATAATTCACCCATGCGTATCGTCGGCCACCAGCGCTGTAAGATCATTCACTGCTTCTAGCTGTGGGTACGTGGCAGCACCGGGCACGTGGCCTCTACACAAAAGAGGCCGGCCTGTATTTACGTGTCTGCTACGTGTCCTTGCTGTGAGAGACAAGCTCGGTAGCCACAGCTCTAGTTGCCGTGTTCGTGCAGTTCTTAGTTAACTTGAGGCAAAACATTGTGCGTATGCGTATGAGGGGCAGTTTGCACTCGATGTTCATTTTAAGATGAGCGTAGGGGAATAAATCAATCTCAATACCATTCTTACAGTTCCATGTGGCCGCTACCAGCAACCGTATGTCGTAGTCATTCTGTAGTCATTTTATCTTCGTCGTGAATTTCTTGGGTCGTGTTTGCAGGGGGTTGTCTAGTCACTGTCATTGAATACTTCCAGAAATCTACGTCTGCTTCCTTCTGTAGGAAACAGAGGAAATGGTAACCCTCTACATGTTAGATTATATGCGTCCACCAAGTTGCCCATGGAACATGGGGGAGGAGTGTTAGGGCCTTCGGTGGCAGTTGGAACAATAGATTGACAGGCCTGAGTGATACAAGACTTAGGGCACGTTCGAATGGTCCGTAAAATGTAGCCTTCCAAGCATGACTTATCTGAAAATTGGACATTTGCCCTCGTTTCGATCTGTTGAATTGAGTTTCTGACCTTAACCATACCGATTACCTCAGAGACTTCTTAGAATTCAAACTTACTACCTCAGCAAAATGGAATTTTCACTCGACGTATCGGGTCGCACCTCACACCCACAACATGATTCGAAGTGACGAACCCGCAGTTCCTGTCTGCTGTTCCGGACGAGTCAAATCGACTGGACTTGGCTTAGATCGAACTTGACGAGCCAGTCGAACGCGGTCCTAGTGTTGGTATTGCTGTCGAGCTCCCTGAGGCGGCACACATCGCTGCGTGCAGCGGTGGCCTGGCCTGCCCACCTGTGCAGCGCAAGTCCTTAAGACTTCAAGTTGGAAACGTGCACTTTTCGAGACAATCGGAAAGGAATGACTTCGCGGTATATCAAGAGCCGCCGCCACAACAGACATGCTCCTATACTGTATACTTTAGGCCTAACTCAACCGCACTGCTCAGAGTAACTGCAGCAGCTTTATAATCCTATTATGCCGCCCTCGGCACAGCAGCCCAGCGCTCTCCAGCTGCTTCCAGAAAGGTGGGGTCGCTTTGAGCCAAATTCAAGGCATAGAGGAATTAAAAATTTCTGTTCTGGAAACAACTTGGATTTCTTCTGATCAGTTTTCAGCTGATATCTTTTTTACTATTGGTACTATTGGATGAAACTATTTCACAGATTGAGGCATTCACCTGGACCCTGGTGTAAATGTTGTGTGGCCTCCTCTTGTTACTGAACGTTCCATAGTCTTTGCTTTTATCATATACTTTCATTGATTTGTACTCTATTTTTCTTTTTTTTTACTTGCGAGTGGTGCTGCACCGTGTCTTCTGTGTTATATTTGGTCTGTATTATAGATGATATTCCTGTCATAGCTGTACATATGTATCAGAATTTCATTTTATTGTAGCTGTAGTATGTTCTTGAAGCGCTTGCCATTATTTATTAATTTTTGTAGTTGCATCAAGTGTTACCGTCATGAATGCTCAATATCACCAAGAGGTCCACTGAGGATCGGCTGTAAGCATTTAGCGCGAGCTCTCAGCACCTGCGACTTCTCGTGTAAGGTTTGGTACCGGCTCGAACTCTTCTTTCTACGATAAACAAAACCTCTGCGTTTAGCCTTGTGACTCAGGGGGAAGAGTAACGTCCTCACGACGTCTCTCTGATACTGTTGTCAGAATCTTATGTGTCACGTAGTATGAACAGTCGTAACTACTGTAGACGTGGAGACAGGTCTCCTCTACTGAGCATCAGTGCAGGTAACGCGTATGTGTGTGTGTGGGGGGATGTTGTGTGTACGGAGGCAGGCAGACTTGCCCGCAGCGGTAGAAATTTGAGACCATCTATTGCCCGAGTTGCGGAGTCTGGCACATTTGGGCCCAGGAGTCGGAGTCGGCACTTAGTTACCCCAGAAGGCGGAATTGGTGAAAATGAGCCTGTTTTGGAGGGACTGAAAGTCGAAGTCTTAGGCTTATTGACTCCAAGGTGTCGGAGTCGCCCACTCCCTGGACCCAAGAGCCGGCCGGACTGCTGCAGTCCGACACCAGAGCGATGTGCGTTGTTGCCAAGGAAGCGCTGCCTTGAGCAAGACTTTTGCAGCAGATTTACGTCACTTGCCCATTGGAAGCTCTCGTTTTGATTTGTTCCCCCCCCCCCCCCAATGCACCCTTCTACTGCTGGAGCTAGGCGCCGCCTGCCCTCCGTCATAGTCCGTCACTCATTGTCTGTGATACCGGCCGTATTTACCTCTCTCTCTCGCTGCGGTTGTGTGGCTCGTTATAATGTTACGGAACCAGCACTTACTGGCCATATTTTAAGTGTGGATATTGGTATTCTTGAAATTTCTGCGCTTCGTTTATTTGATTAGCTAGAGATATTATGTTGGGGCATAACTAGGGCTGTCTCCGCAGTTCTGCTGTATGTTTGGCTGCCACATGTTCCACTTGCTGCGCGTGCTTGTGTTGTAGGTCTCGCTTCTCTTAACCCTATAAGGACCAGCGTCCTTCCTACAGAACGCTAGAAATAATGCATCCCTACGAGACTCGTACATTTTAGTTGGTTTTTATAGGGTTCACATGTTTGTGAGTCGTCTGGCCTTAGCGTGTCACCGTAACAACCGAGCTGGCCCGCTACTTGAGTGTCACAATGACTGATGCTCATCTTCAACATTCGTCTAGTATTTTTCGAATAACTCGTGATCACTCACTTGTTCTTGTGTCTAGCGCGAAGCGGGCATGATACTCGCAGCGCTAATAACCCAACCCGCTGATACTCACTCAACTGTTCATGGATCCGTCCCGCCTTCGCTCATCTGAAATTGTAATATTCTTCAAATAAGGAAGCCAACTCCACAGTAACCAACTAAATAGTGTGGCGCATATGGAAGAGTCGAGTCACATCTGTCCGGTGCTGTGTGGATAGTTCCTGCAACTGTACCTTTGTGGTCCCATTTTCCAGTTGTTTAGTATTTAGTTTATGTCAGCTCTGCTTGTGCGCCTGTGCCACGTATCTTCGAATTGCAGACTCCAGCTATTTGTGTTTGCTTGCAGACTCAAGTTCAAAATAGTTATCTCCCTCTTTCTGTTTCTTTATATTGGCAATTTTAAAACGTAAGTAAGGCTTGGCTGTGAGTGTCTGTGGCGGCGGCAGCTGCTGCAGGTTCAGTTGCATAGGAGAGTTGAGATTGAGTCTGGTCAATAGTTATTGGTGCTTACTAGAGTGGGAGAGCGTTTGGTGTCGTATAGTTTTGTGTACTCTAGGGACCAGGTATCCTTGTCAATTCAGAGACAACTATTCAGCTCATCAGTGATGAATGGTTGTTGATGCGTATCTAGTGTGTGGAGGCTTTCATGGATCCTGTTGTCGCATATAATCTTCATATCTTGATCTTAGTTTCGCTCTTACGGTGAGCCATCGCAGTTGTGCTTGATGTCACACCTTATTTCACAGGTTTTACTTCCATTTACTTTTTCAGTCAGGCCTCATTCCGTGACCTAAAGCTGTGCTAGCAACGGCACTACTGAAATACTCGCAACAATGAGATATGTCCATTGAGTCGTTGTGTAACACGTGCCAGGAATCTATAGTAACTCATCGTCGTATGTCGCATCGTATTGCATGCCTATTCTGTGGCTTGTTTACCACCAGTCATTAGATGTCCATTGATTTTCTCGAGCTCCTTCAGGTTTTATTTATTTAAGGATAATTTTAGTACTAGTTGGGGGATACTTTGCTAAACTCGTGGAGCAGAATGTGGCGGGTGAGACAATAGGATAGATATTATCCATCCATTTTTTTTTGCAGATGCTATTAGAACAAACTATGTTCATCAGCAGGCGGTGATTCCTCTCGTGTGTGAAGAGCATTTGTTCATCCCTTTGCCTCCTGAAATTCAGATAACGTTTTTTTCACTTTTTTTTGTTAAATTTATGAAAAATAGGTCAGTTAAACACATATTTGGGAAAAAATTTAGTTTTACTTGCAAAAAACAGCATTTTTTTGCATCGGCTACTACAGATGCCGTCAGTGTCTTGGGTAATTTACATGATGCGTAGCTTTTGTATAGGGAAAAATAGAGAGTGGCATCTGATGATGCCGTCAGGAGGCAAAGGGTTAATAAAAGTGTTACCGATGCAGCTTGCATGTACAGTATAATAGAATTCATATGCATAACAACATGGTAGGAATATATATAGGAGAATTCATCCTACTTCCGCCACTGTAGGATTTGTCCCCGCGAGACGCTCACTGCCTGACCGACCGCCACGGTCCTGAGGAGAGCATTTCTAAATTTGAAACGATCTCTTCGCCAAATGTTTAGTACCTCTTTGGCTTAAGGGCTTTGTTGGAAGAGGTGCGGTGGTGCTATTCACGCGTATAGCCGTGTGGATCGTGGTTTCTCCTGGTTGGGACGCGTCTTGCGACCAATGGAAGAACCAACAGCATACACGCAGTATCTCAGCAGTACACATAACCGCTGATCTTAGATCATGAGGCATATTTTTAATTTAAGCATCCAACAAAAATTTGAATTCTATACCTTGTATATCAGTGACATCGTGAATATGCTGTGGCATATTGTCCTACAACCTGACTTCCCCGTAGCAGTTAGCTGGAAGACATGTTACAGATAATCCCTCTACGGTGGCATCAGTTGGAAGACATGTTACAGATAATTACGAATGCCTGCAGGACTGCGCTGTGTGCGCTTCGCACGTTAGGCAGTGCGGTCCTGTATGCTTTTGCGCTCTGCACGTCTGAGCAGACAGTCTCCCTGCTTGCTACCAGCGCCGCCGTACTCGGCAGGTGCTCGGCTGGGCAGCTCCCAACGCTCCCTACACAACATACTTAAAGGGCTAACGCTGTTTGTTGTTGGGCATGATCTCTTAAAATATTTTAGTCTGTAAAATGATGTAAATGTGTCGTGACAAATATATTACGATGTGTAGTCCAATAAAAATGGATTATTGCTGAGTGGATTTTTTCTTTATCTACAAAATCCTGTTCTTCGAGTGCTTCAAATCGAGAATGTCGTGGTTCATTTAAAGTGTCCCTGATGTTAGTGCTGCAGTGAAAGTGAGAAGAGTTTCGACTCCACTGACGAGATTTTTTCAGCTGCACATGTTGCTATCTGCTCCCGTAACCAGTGCACCGCTGCACAATTCGTAAGGAAATATCTGTGGAGACACTGTTTACAGTCGTCCAGTCCAAAGCAGTTGTTTAGCTTCGCAGTAGTTGTACAGTCGCTAGTACTGGTACTGGCTACTACGAGGGGTGCCCTGTAGTGGGTGTACATCTGTTCGCTGATATAATTTGAGTGCACCACTCCATCCGATATCTTCCGACGTCGTTGTGTCTCCTCCCACTCTGCAGGTACGTCCTACCTTGCTTGTAAGTTCATTCCCTACTGCATGCTTTCATTACTTCATGTCAGCCTTACGTAGTGTCACTTAGAATTATTATATTTAGTTGTGTACCTAGTTTTTTCTTAGTGTGATTAGCAACTTTTGCATGAACCTTTGCCGACCTTTGGAGCTCCCACATTGGTTCCCCGACTGTGTTTTATAACAACGAGAATATTTTGGTACTGCGTAGGAGATCATGTTATAATTCTGCTTGTGTTCTTTTACTGTAGCTAGAGAATATGCTGTCGCCGTAATACTGGAGGACGCTCTGGTAGCTTCAAGCACTGCATCATATTATACCTTCAGATACATTATTTCATTCATCACTGCGATGTATGTAATGGAACAGGAGTATATTAGACAGTCGGCAGTAGACGAACCAACAGGCCCATTCCAAAAGAGACACCGACACATACGCCCCGGCGCTCTATGAGCTATTACCATTATGTCAGAAGGAAATAGAGGACTGGGGAAGAAAGAAGAAGAAAGTAAAGGAGGAAGAATCGCAGTCAAAGAGACGATCTTACAAGCACATAAGCATGATCATTAGCCGCTAATATGCTGAGCTAAAAGACGTCTATCTATGTAGTCGGAGCGGAAAAGAGAATATGGATTAAGGTCGACTCGAAAGCTTTGGCCGTTGAGAATTTACGACTCCAAAAGGAGGAGTTCTTAGCTGTAGAAAATGTCTCTCCCAATGTTTGTCAAAGCGATTTTTAAACATATTGACTGTCTCCGCACCGACAACGTCGGAAGGGAGTCTATTGCAAATCTTCACTATAAAATACGAAAAAAACTGCTGGCTTAAGGTTGTTCGAGCTACAGTCTATACTTGAGTTTTTGTCCGTTGTTTCGCAGGCGATCATTAACATCCCTTTCAAAAATTCCTGTTGTAGGTACGTCGTTGGAAGCCATTCAAATACTTGAATGTTTCTATTAGTTGCTCCCTGAGTAGTCTTTGCTGAGAGAGATCAGGCCCAATTCTTTTAGGCGACATTCAAATGGCTTGTTTTGCAGCTGAGTTATCAATTGCGTTGCGAATGATATGCCAAGTGCAGAATAGAAGTGTAATAAAAGTGTCAGTGATAATCGAGAGCGCTTTTGATGGCTGTAGCATCTGTCATTAAGGCAATTTTCTGTCTTCGAATATATATTCTCACCACTGCCTTCATGAGCTAGAAATTATACTTAGCCTAAGATAGTTTCAACCTAATGCGGTCAGAACAGCTGTGACGCTGCTTCTGTGTAAAACAGCAGGTTGTTCTCTAATTGTAGCAGCGGTGAGCTCTGACACGCTGTTGTTTTCCCGTGGCAGGTGTGTGTCACTCGGCCGTCCGGCGCTCCAAGAGCCGTAGCGACGACCTCAACCAAAGTTCGGCTCCTCGACCCCACCACCGGTCTCTGTCGCGGCGACGCAAGTAATGAACGGTGTCGTTAGTGCGTCGGGTGCCTAGTGAAGGAGGTCATTAGTGTGTCTGGTGCCTAGTGAAGGCGGTCATTAGTGCGTCTGGTGCCTAGTGAAGGAAGTCATTAGTGCGTCTGGTGCCTACTGAAGGAGGTCATTAGTGCGTCAGGTAACAGGTAGTTGTGTTGATATGCTAAGTACTGTAACGAACATCAAATCGACACTTGTGGCAAAGAATACGACGAGTTCCGTCTCATCTACGCATACTTGATAATAATGAAAAATGTACGGCAAGGTTTTCGAAAAAGTCTGTTGTACCTATCGTGTCTACGACCGACGTTACGCGTTGATAATCAACTAGAAATATACGTATTCAGTTTAGATATCGTGCCGCCGCTCAGCAATATTACGCATCGAAGGTGACCCACTGTATCCCATTCCTGCATGTAGCTTTCGACAATGAGGATTGCGCGTGACCAACGCGTTGAAGACTCGGCGTTTGTTACGTAGTGAGACACGTTCATAAATCTCGAGAAAATCAGTGCTAGTTTTGTGCATCCTTAGCAACTTGTAGGTACAATGTGTTGAGACTACGGCGAAAAAGATGGACTTAGAACTAAATATTATATGTTACTGCTTGCGCCATGGTTGTCCATTCTCTGAACTTGGCGTATTTTAAAAAAACACCAAGGATACCACTTAGTGAACAGCGTCGTGTATGGGGGAGACGCAACTTTCCTCGCGATATGAGGCAACAAGAAGACCAATGTTCCCTCTTGTCCAGGGCACGGCAGTACAGCTACGGCTGCAGGGGCCGTACTGCGCAGACACTTTCCCCATTACTTTGCTACCACGGCAGTTGTTACTGTCGTCGGTATTCTAGGTATATGTACCACTTCAGTTGTTGACGAAAGTTTTTATTAGAAAAGTAACGGCCCTCAGGGGCATATTGTGGCGGGCCCTTTCCCTGCCACAATATGTTTGGGCATCACTCACCCAAGGGTCCCGAGTGTCTTCTCCGCAGGG
>LQNS02278183.1:12138179-12160706 GCA_001587735.2 Parhyale hawaiensis | reverse complement strand
CATCTCTGTTGGAACGCCTGAGTTGCGGCTACGGAGGTTAAACAAAGTTTATAACTAACTAACTAACTAGAAAAGTAACGCACGAAGGAGATTTTAAAATACGTAAATATGTGCACCGTGTTGCACCACCGTGTTATACCGTACTGTATATTATTACGCAGTTTGTGTCTTAAGCCGTAGAAAATTTAAGGGATCGTCTTAAGCCTCTGATACCAGCAGTAAATAGCAAAAATTAACTGTTGACAGCTGAGCTCGGCTTCCGAATTCAAAATTATTGTATGAAAAGATATTAATTTACTAAATTTCAGACCAGTGCTGATGCGCAGAGGGGCGACATTTTAAATGCGCACTTAAACATTATATAGCACCGCTGCAGCTTCTTTTCAAATATGTGTTTTGCACCAACTCATTTTGACGATTCCTTATATTATTGTTTGTTGAAAGTCGTATTTTAGTAATTTCGTTAAAAGTTTTAACTGTTTAAGGACCATCATCGTACGAGAGGACTGCTATGGTCAGCTGGTAAAAGAATTAACGAGAGTGAAGCTGGGATTATCCTGCTGCGTGACAGCACTGTCACAATATGGTGCGCATGCGAAGCAAGGCTAACATAATAAGCATATTCTGTCCCTTATTTGCTGAAATGTCTACGTACTTTGTTAGCAGTCTTCGGTTAATAAATTAAGTCAAATTTCACAAACCTTCTTGGCGTTAAGTGCAGAACCACATCTATAATATCGCCTTACTCACTTGCTTGGTAAGGCACCGAAGAATTCTATCAGTCTACCAATATTCATCCTGCAAGTCTGACGCGGAAAAATAAATTTTATTTTATGATTCCTACCGTTTTTATCGTAATGTGTTGTTTTGGATCTTGTTGACGCATTGATCTTATCAAATACGTTTAAGTTCGCCCTCCTTCATCTAGACTTTCTCGTTTCATGTCTTTTTTTTACATTTCTTACGTGATTGATATACTTTGCATATAACGGTCTCAATCCTCATGTTACAAGACTTGCGCTTGTAATACGTCGAGGTGGCAAGATTTCGAGTATGTAAGATTTCGAGTATGTAAGATTTCGGGCTTGCAAGACTTTGAGCTTGCAAGACTTTGAGCTTTTAAAGACTCCGAACTTTACGAAGTTTGAGCTTGCAATGTTTGTAGCTTGCAACACTTCGAGCTTGCATCACTTGAAACTTGCAAGGCTTCAAGCTTGTAAGATGTCAAACTCAGAGAGACTTTGGGAAACCTTGTGCCGGGGCCACACTAGGCATTTACACAGACAACTTGATGCAAGGATGCGAGACTCGGTCATTTATGCCACGGTATCCATGATACCGATTTTAACTATGTATCGAAATGGCCCGCGAGCCGCTCATCCTAGCTACCAGTTGGGCGTAGAAATGTATATGTGGCCCCGGCATTACGGGGTGACACGCGCTGGTCAACAGAACGAATTTCCTCATCTCGGCCCTCATCAGAATATGCCGGGCCTCACTACCCCAGGAGTACCTCGGTGACTTTTCCGCTATAGATGTTCAATCTGACTCCAGTCCGTGCTGAAAAGGTTAGTTTGTTAAGTTAGGTAAGTTCTCTACACGTCCCCTTCCACTCCGTGGGGTGGGCTACCGAATGGTGATGAGCGGCTTCGTGGAGTGGGCTACCGAATGGTGATGAGCGGCTTGTCTCATGGGACTCCTATCTTTCCTGTGTGGGGGCCACAGAAAGAACGCTCCGCAATAGTATTTCTTTCTTCTATTTCCTCTTTGTTTCATTTTCGTTTCTAAAAGATGATTTACGCGTTTTTCTGTTCGTTGTAGCGCAGTGACTACTTCTATAAATAAAAGTCGTATGAGTTCAGTTTGACTTCTCAACGCTGTGGCGCCAACATTTACAGAGATTTATATTTAGATCGCTGTTGATCGTCGTAGTATCGGAAACAGAGGGAAAATATCAATGTCATATTTATCCTCACGTCGTCGTCTGAATGCGTTGTTGTGTCCATTTAAATAGTCAAACTTGCAAAGCATTCTGGGTATAATCCCTTTAAGTTGGAAGAGATGTCCGAAACTTCAATAACGACACTTGCTAAGCAAACTGAACTGACGGCTAACATTTTAATACCTTTTTGTTGGTAAATTCAAAGCTGCTGCCTTACCGAGAGCTCACCAAAACATTCGGACGATTAGCTGAAGAAACGCGTTCTTTTGACTAGCGTGTGCACCCGCCTTTGTATATGCTTCCAGCCACAGTCTCGCTCCGTGTGTTGCTGAGCGACTGCAGCCAAGTCCCGTAAACGTTCGTTTTTATTGTACACATTTCTGGACAATTTGCTCTTTAGGCTTCTGTTTCACGTGCTTGAGACTAGCACTGATGAATGATATGGCCTAAAAAATTGTACATATTTCATATTTGTATTGATTCCGTATTCACAAGATCTCGTGTTTGAAGTTGGCCACCGTAGTCGCAGGATGTTGCGAGTGCTGAACTCGCAAGCGCTAGTACCGGGGACCACTTCACCAGGAAGGTGAATTATTGTGCTATTTTACCTGCTGAGTCAGCAGTCAGCACATCTGGCGCTCATCCGCTATTGCAGGGGTACTGACCCTAACCGGGAATTGGGACGGCCGGGGCCGCAGTTTCCGCTTTAATTTCCCACCTCTGACACCGTGGCTCGGACAGTTGATGGTCGACTGCAGCCGTGCACTCTTATGGAGCCAGCGGGCAGCTGTCTACAGTACGAACCGGTGCATGTGTATTTCTCAGTTATAGTGCGGTCAAATGAGCTTTACCTTTTCGCCGATCTCTTTACGAGGTCTCCTCCCCCCCTCTCGCCGTAGGTCCGGTAGATCTATGTAACACAACGAGCTGTCTTTGCTAATGCATATCTATACAGAGTTGGACTTGCTTTACCCATGTAGACCAGGACGTGGATGAAAGTTGCAATTTCATCTATTCTTCTCGCACGAGTGGTTGGTAACCTGAGGCGTGTTGCATTCACTACCCCGATTGGGCTATGCCCCCCCCAGAAAAAAACTTGCCGCTTGCCGGAACGAACTAAATAGTTATTTTGTATGTTGGTGGCTATAGTCACGAGAATATAAGCCAGAATGAACGGTACCTTTTTGGGGCAGCCTCTGTTGAATTCTGTGCCAAATTATGCTTTCTAATATGCTTGAACTTGCTTCAGATGCTGATGATTAACACGATCGCGGTTCCATTGTAAAGATTCATATAATAATTCCTGAGGCAACCACTGTTTCATTTGTAAAGTAAACTGTACGATTTATATTTTATGTTTTTGCAGCTTTCAGTGGTATGTTCTGGTGGGCCCTTTTCCTATTTGAATATACTCGTATATGGGCCCAACTCACCCAAGAGCTGTCCCTAGTGCCTTTTCCGCAGTAGATGTTGCAGCTGGCAGCAGTTCCTGCTGACAGAGGTTAGTTTGTAGAGTTAGGTAGGTCCTCTGTACTTGCTCTCTCTTCGCCGTATTTCCTGCCAGTAGTAGCGCACTGGTCACTTGAGACCCACAGAACTCATCTGACTTCGCTTTAAACTTGAGACTTTCCGGCATAAAATTTGAGAAAAAATCACTGAGAAACCGGCGTGATGCGGCCAGTATTGCTGTGCTAGTGATCCTTCTGCTGCTACTGCTAGTTATATTTGTTTTTACAAAACCTGATGCAATCTTGGCCGTTAATTCACTTTTAATTGCTGCAAACTCTCTACCGAACAAGAGTCAGTGTGATTAAATGCTCTGATATATTCACGGGGCTGAGATATTCTGTGAATCAAGTAAGTGAGCTGCCAGGATTTATTTGCCTCTGGATTGGCCGAGGAATTTTTATAAACTAGCGACGTACACTTCTTGTGTGTTAAGCGATATGTAACTCAAAAAATAAGCATGAGTGTCTTGAACCCTAACTTGTTCATATGGATGTATTGGCAATGATAACAGTGCCCAAATATTAATAGACACGATACTAATTGTACGCATTTCGCTTTACCGATCAGTGCTGTATAACTCTGAGGGTCCTTATCGAGCGCTATTGAAAAAGGTAAGCGTGCAAGAATCCTAAGATTTGTTAAGTCGCTTCGTGGAGCTAACTTGCTGTCATCGCAGTAGTCTCGAGGTCATTCCAAAGCTGTATTCCAGCTGGCCGCCGCAGCGTCAGTGGTGTTGGAAATTTATATATTATGATAACGATATAAGCTTATATATGTATATAATAATAAGAAGCAAGTGACGGAATACTCTAAGCAAATTAACTGTTATAAGAACACGACTGAAGCAACGTTTGTTGGGCTCACTTCCCCAGTTCTGATATTTTAGGGACACACTGGAA
Source organism: Parhyale hawaiensis (assembly GCA_001587735.2). NCBI lineage: Eukaryota > Metazoa > Arthropoda > Malacostraca > Amphipoda > Hyalidae > Parhyale > Parhyale hawaiensis. The sequence goes on along the minus strand of LQNS02278183.1, from coordinate 12,156,356 downwards.
CCGCAAGCAGTCGTTCAGTGGCGTGAGCCGCTGTGTGGTAGTGGCGAGCAGAGATTGGGTTCTGCCGGACCTTGGCAGCCGAAGGCAGTCATAATTGGTATAGAAATAAAGGCGGGTTCACACGGGAGTCCAAAGCTGAGACAAGTAGTGAGAACATTCGGAATGGTGCAATGGTTCAATGCGTGGAAGTCCCGTTTAGAAGTCCGCCGGTATTATAGAATAAGAATCGATAGCTGGCACTAGACGGAACAACAGGCCCATTCCCAGAGAGTAGCCGGGACTTACGCTCCGGCCCTCTATGAGCTATTGCCATTAGTTCAGTTTCATGGAGAATTCTGTTGAGAAAAGAAGAAAACATAACAGGGTCAGGCAAGGAGAAGATCGCGCAAGCACAATCAAGTGCTGCAGATCCGGGGAGCTTGGAGACGTTAGGTAAGTCGTGACATGACCTGTGGATTACTATGGCTTAGAAGCTCTGGCCGTTAGGAGTTTCTTACTCCTATAGGAAGAGTTCGTAACTGTGGAGGATGTTGTTTCCAATATTTTTCGAGACGATTTTTAAATGCATTGATTGACTCTGCACCAACAACTTCGGAGGGTAGTCTATTCCAAATGTTCATTATAAAGTACGGGAAAAACTGCTGACTGAGAGTGGTTCTTCGATCTTCGTACTTGAGTTTTTGGCCGATGTTTCGTAAGTGATCATTTTCGTCTCTTTCAAATAGTTCCGCTCTAGGCACGTCGTTGAAGCCATTCAAATATTTGAACGTTTCTATTAGTTGGCCCCTCAATCGCCTTTGTTCCTGGGAGGTGAGTCCCAATTTTTGTAGGCGACTTTCATATGACTTGCTTCGCAGGTGAGGAATCAACTTTGTTGCTCTGCGTTGGATTCTTTCCATTTTGTCAATATCTTTGCACTTTTGTGTTACCTGATAGCTAGTAACTGGCTCCACGCAAAACCAAGTAAAAATAATGATAACGACACTGATTCACTTCACACTGATATCGACTAGAAGTTTCTGGTGTAATACCTCAAAAATAATAAGCTGTCGCGACTGTGAGAGTAAATTCAATCACGAGTTTGATACTACTGGCGGTTTGTTTACAAAATTCTACGCAGTTGACCAGTCTGTCTCGTTCAAAAGTGTAGCCTGCTCCATCCTTAAAGTTGCTCGCAAGGATGAAAGTTTGCTGGTCTTTTGACACCCGTTAACTATCCAGAACTCCCAAACTCGTTCATCTGACTATTTTGTGAACCCGTCTGAAGTAACTTCAATTGACTTCTTTTTATAATCAGTTAAAATCTCTATTTTATGTTTCATCTGTCTTTCCCTGCCAAAGTGTCCTCATTTCTTGTATTTGTCAGTACTAGGCCGCATAGTTCATTCTTTGAGGCATAGAATCGCGTAGTTGGCCCCGGGTATCTCCTGACCTCTGCCCGCCACTGGATCGTCACTTGTGTAATCAGTAAAATACTGTGTATCACCCGTAGCTGAGCTCCCGCCCTCTGCACTGAAGAGGTTGCGGTATATACCTCACTTTACCATCTCACGTAGTAGTCGATCTACGAGTCCCTGCATCTTGCTGGCAGTCGTTAATAATTTATTATTACCAATATATCGTCCTTGAGAGGCACCATTTCACCCATTACGTCCGGTAGTTCCCTCCATTATAGGATGCGCTTGTCTCGTCGCAAGGCGCTCTGCTGTCGTGATCTCTGTTAGGATATTATAGTTGTACTGGAATTCTAGCAGCGTCATTTATATGTTCTCTATTTTTATGCATAGAAACCTATTGCATATGTGCATAATATCCATAATATTATTGTGTCATTCATTTTCAAGTGTTCTCTTGCTTTGTAAAACCGCTTATACATATGGATGTTTCGCGATCGCTAGGCTTTGCTTCAAGTGGTTATTAGAGGAGTACTGTAGCTTACCTGCTAACCACATAGCATTAATTCGGCTATTGTGTCGAACTATTCGGCTAGATAACACAGTAGAGGCAGCGATGTATGCACTAGGAGCTGATTATCGAATGTTTAGGTAGCGTGCATGCTGACGAACTCGTGTGATGCGCAGTCGAAGGCGAATTATTAAACGGTTTTACAGAAGCCATCGCGTTGTTTTGCTAGTTTTACGTGGAGGTAACGTGTGTTGTGGACTACTGATACATCGCTTGCACCGTTTTTGTAAATACTTCATAGTTAGTAAGCGTCGAATTCGAAGTCTGTTTTTTTTAGTAATTTTCCTACAGTACGGAAAGGTGTCCCTTATGTCCTTTTACACAAGAATATCTTACGAAGGTCATTCATGAGCTCCCTTAAATCAGATTGTCCTTTCCCTGTCAGAAATATACATGGGCCTCACTCCCCTAGGGGCTATCCCGAGTGCCTTTTCCACAGGATATGGCAGCTGCATGCAATTACTGCCGAAGAGGATAATTTGTGTTAGGTTCTGCTCACTGTCCCACCTCTGCGCCTTATTTCCTGTCGGTAGTAGTGCTCTGATGGCTACTTGCAACCAATACAACTCTACTAGAGCTCGCATTAAACTTGAGAGATTTTCCGGTAGAAAAGCCGAGGAAAATAATCACTCTAGAAGTTGGCGCGATGAAACTTTGTATTGCTGTACTGGTTGGTAATCATCCTACTAGGTAACAGGTTTTTTTTTTATTCAGTGGTTATCAAGAGTTTTGAATCACTTTGAATTTATGAGTTTTCGGCATCCTGTTGATGAAATGCTACTGTGTTGAATGTGCTGCTAAAAAATGACTGCCCTTCAAGAAGAGACACAAAGTGTGTATCATGCCCAGAAATTGAGTATCGCCATGTTCTTCGTTGCGTACACGTGTAAAATTAGGTAAAGATCAATTTTCATTTCCAATAAAATTCACATATTTTCACTCGCATTTGTTAAAAATTATTTATTAAACAGTAAAGAGATCTTGTGGTCACCCGCTAATTTTAGTGTCAGATGAAGTCGTAGTTTGAGCAGAACTTTGAGCTGAGTGAAATTGATTCGAAAGAACGTTAATTTATTTTCCTAGGTGTGCTTTACAAAAAATGTTGAGCGAGATGTGCTAAGAAGCAGCAGCTTATAGACACTTGTAAGAAATAAAATTAGTTTTTTTAGTGTGTGCACGATACTAGCTGTTACTTCGCGCTTATTGCAGATAAGAAGGAGTGCTGTTCATGGGCTGGCATATAGCTATTGTCAAGAGTTTTAAATATGAAAATGTTAACTTCTGTTGGATGATTTTTGTTTTTAAACATGTTCTGTGTTTCCTTTGTTCACTTGACTATACTTTCGCTCCGTTCTTTTACTCGCCACCTGAAGATGTTGCAATTTACCTCAGCTCTCATTACATTGGAGAGAAACTTCAATTGGAGAGCCTCTCACCTCGGGCCATTAATGCGCTTTTTTTTTTACCGCATTTGTTGTTCTTGGTTTTGAAATCTAAATTTGTAGAGCTTATTACTAAATTAACTTTTGCATGTGAAAGTCATAATGGTCAAATTTTCCAAGAGAATGTCAGTTTAATGTGAATGCAATGTTCATGGTTTTTTTTTTTTTTTACTTTCTGTTGATTTATCTTTTTGGTTACCGCCGTCTACTGGCTTAATGTGCTTAACGGTCAACAGTCAACATCTAGGGTGAGTTAGACCATTCTATTCTTGCAGTTTGTGTAAAAAGACTGGAATAGATATTTTATGTGCAATTTCTTGTTATCTCGTAATCTCACATTGATTTACGCTGCTATACACTGACGTGTTGCTTGTTATTAAGATACTTGTTACGGCTCGTTTTGAGCTGTTATCTACGTACCGTAGGAGGTTATGAATGAGGGCTACTCACTTCTGCCTCTTAACAGGACCAGATTCCAGTAGATTTCTTTTCCATGTGTGATAATTACACCAAGTCTAGTTTGAGTTAGCACTTATGGTTGCTTATAGTTCTCGCACCGCACCTACTGCCGCATTATGTAAAGTTAATTTTGATCGATACTTACGAACGTCTCCAGACTTATTGATTTTTTTTTAGTTTTGCGCGTTATTTTTGTGCGAAAGCAAAATTTGTCCCATACAAATGAGCTACAGCAAGTAATTCTGATTGCGACACCTCTCCGAGTGGAGGTTAGTCTACAGTATACCTATTAGATTTAAAGAATAGCTTAAACAAACATATATGAACTACACAAAGCTCGATACTTTAGCACTGCGACGGTACCGGTCACTTGCATCCCACATCCAGGGTTGCAATTGCAATGCCATCGCTTTGACTTCAGCGTCACAGTTCAACGAATAAACTTGGCAGTTGCATTAGACAAATCTCTAGTAATTTATATACGGTACTTGAGATTACATTATCTGTTTTTATTATTTCGTGGCGCGTTCGGCATGTAGTGGAAATGTACGCAAAATAACCCACGCCTGTGACCCGCCGTTCTACACCTCATGTATGCTGTTCAAGCTTTGCCTTAAGAAGTAAGTATATCCAATGCTTTTGTATAAGTGCGATGTCATCAGATGNCAAATGATCAGATTTTGGAGTTTATGCAAAGAAAATTATGGTTTCAGAGCCAATTTGAATTTTTGCTACCGTTGGCTCACTTGGCGGAGGTATGCGCTCTCAGAGTGCTCTAGTTTACTTTTTGATTTATCTTTTTGGCTACCGCCGTCCATTGCTTCAATGTACTTTATGGTTAACAGTCAACATCTCGGGTGACTTAGGCCGTTCTATTCTTGCAGTTTCTGTAAAAAGACTGGAATAGATATTCTATGTGCAATTTCTTGTTATCTCGTAATCCCACATTGATTTACGCCGCTATACATTGACGTGTTGCTTGTAATAAGATATTCGTTATTGCTTGTTTTGAGCTGTTATCTACGTACCGTAGTAGGTTATGGATGAGGGCTACCCACTCCTCTCTCTTAATTGCGGCAACAGGTTAGCAGCGCTGTGAAGTTCACAGGACCAGATTCCAGTAGAACTCGTTTCCATGGGTGATAAATTACACCAAGTTTAGCTTGATCCAGCACGTATGGTTGTTTCAAGTTCTCGTACCACAGCTACTGCCGCATTATGTAAAGTTAATTTTGATAGATATTTACGGATGTTTCCAGACTTGCTGATTTTTCTCGTTTTGCGCGAAAACAAAATTTATCCCATACAAATGAGCTAAAGCAAGCAATTCTTATTGAGACACCTCTCCCAGAGTGGAGGATAGTCGACAGTATACCCATTAGATTTAAAGAATAGCAATGCGACGGTACCTGTCACGTGCACCCCACATCCAGGGTTGCAATTGCAATGCTATCGCTTTAGACTTCAGCGTCACAGTTCAACGAATAAACTTGGCAGTTGCATTAGACAAAGATCTTATAATTTATATAAGGTACTCGAGATTATAATAACTATGTTTTATTATTGCGTGGCGCGTTCGGCATGTAGTGGAAATGTACGCAAAATAACCCACGCCTGTGACCCGCCGTTCTACACCTCATGTATGCTGTTCAAGCTTTGCCTTAAGAAGTAAGTATATCCAATGCTTTTGTATAAGTGCGATGTCATCAGATGCCTGCATATTGTCTCAGCCTAAGAAAATATGTTCTTATAGTTTTAATTTTTATTTACCTTATGATGTTCTAACGATTCGTATTCACAGTGCAGTCGATTCTATATCAAAAGACCCCCGTTCAGACGACCAGCCGCCTAAAGCGAGCTATTCTGCTGGAAGGAGTTTATAATAATAATAGTAGTATTCTCCTGAAACTGACTCAAACGCTCTACACAGTATACAAAATAGCTTAGTTTATGCGGGGTAAATCATTAATTTCCCATTAAAGTATAAAACATACAAAATGAAGTAACTTCTAAGTTTTACTAAATCATTTCATTAGGAGCAGGATTTACAATAAAAATTGTTTATATTTAGATTGATAAAGTGCAAAAATGTTCCACTTACTGTCTACAGGTGGCGTTAGAATAGCTTCCATTTCACCAAGTCATCCAGACTTCCAATGAGTTCCTGGCTATTTAGTGCTCTCAAGTAATTTTCCTTAGCCAATTTATCTCTGCAACTGCAAACAACAGAAAAAATTAGCATTAGCCAAGAACACTTGCTTCTTAGCTAACACACGGACGCACATACTTGTCTACAATTGCTAACTTCATATTTTATGACCAGCCGGTTACAGCGACCAAAACCGTACGCCCCAATGTGGACGGATAATGTGAATGAAATGTCGTGGCATTGGCACCTAACAGCGAGCTCCGTCCGGAGGGGGGCGGGGAAAAGGAGGGAGATAGGCAAAGATAGGGCGAGAAAAAAAACAAAAGACGCCGTGAGAGGCCTCCCAGAGGTGCACAGGAGAGAGTGCCGTTAGAAACTCGCTGCATACAAATAACTGGAAGACTGTTTACTCTCCCGCATGAGTGAGCGGGTACTGCGGAGAGGCCGCAATCCCGATCCTGTGCTTGTATGTAGGAGGCCAGGGCCACACAGTAGCTTGACCTCAATGAGAATGCGCCGTGTGAAGGGGGTGCGGTAGTGTTGACTCTCGGACGGAGAGATGGCGGATTAACGAGTGTCGATCGCTTAGTTGATCTCCAGCCCCGCAACGGAGGAGGCCACCACCTCCCTGTGGACAGACGCCAGAGCCCTCTTACGAGTGGAGGCCGAGATCACACGTCAGTCAGCAAGTGCAAGTGACGCCATGGGATATTTCATATGACAATCCCGGTGACCGGGAAATGAGTCGGGTGGCAGGGAAACAAAAGCCTACAGTAAATACTGTTTGTTAAGGAAATCAAGGGACTCACCAACTAGGAGCATCTACGACTCGTTGTGGAGTTGACTGCAGGACGCAATACGGTGTAAGCCCGTGGCCACGCGCAGAGCCGCGTATTGGACGACTTGCAGCGTATTAACGTAATAGGCCGAGGCGTTGGAGAACCACACTTGGGTCGCATAAGTAAGGGCTGACCGAGTGAGGGCCCCATATGTCAAGATAAGCATTTCTTTCTGTTGACCCCAGCTAGGGATTTGAGGACGCGAAGTCTGGAGGACACACGATTTTGCATTCCATGACGTGCTGAGAGAAGTTCGATTGGGGTCCAACAGACGCCCAAAATATTGGGGTATTTATCCACGGCGAGATTGGGAATGACGCATGGCGACGCCCAGGCTCAGCCATCTGTAACAGAGGCGGTAGCACAGCTCGCGTTCTGGGCGAGTAGGATACAACCCGAACTCGGGACCTCGCGCCAACCCTGCATGAGGGTTGAGAGCAGCATAAGAGGTATAATGAGAGCAGGAGAAAAATCTTAGCCGTTTATTAATCTACTACATGGGTACGGTTGAAAGATTGCACATTTACAGATACATTCCGTGAGGCGTAAGAAAATCATACGTAGTTTACTATAATGAAACGCAGCGGTTTTCAGCTTCACAACAGAGATTCCTGGAATATACTTCAACACAGCAAACGGTACGGATGCCGACCAACTACAATAATACAGCTATGCTTCAAGGCTAGCAATATGCAATACCCTCCCTATAGAACAGGATAGTGTTTTCATAGACGCTAGTCTAATGCCATAAATCATGAACCAATGAGACTGTCACATAAGCAGCGTGCTACACACTTAACCATTTACCAGAAACCTTTCGATCATGTTTGTTCACTGCATCCCCGTTTACCATACTTAAAAGAAATGGTAGGGCGCTGCAGTAGGCAGACCAGGGGACCTATACTTGGAATGCAGGACAAGCTTCTCTGTAAAGGCAAGAGCTGCCTTCTCATGCAGAGTATGCAACAAGAGGTCGGCGAGATGATCAAATATGGTATGGTAACTGAACACTCGCTAAGATTGTTGAAGCATCACTTCTGACAAGCTCGTGTAGAATAGATCGCTTAGTGCACCATAGCAAATATTAAGTAACCACTGTTATACGGAGGCAGAGTCACCTTCGAGGCACCTAAAGACAAAGCGACACCCTGCCAGTATCTGCTACACACTGCGACAGAACTCCATTAGGCATAAGGTGAGGCGGCAACGGCTACTGCGTAGCAATCGAGACCATGTCGCCTGTAACAGCATCTTTGCAACCAGTCAACTGTAGGTTCATTACTGACCTTAGTACTCTACCCGAGTAAAGTGAAGTTTTGCCCCCATGTCGCCGACGACTGCAATCCATTTCGTCTAAGCGTGTACAACATCCTGCCAGCAGATTATGGCGAGAATAGGGGAGGGCTGTAGCTGTGCCTTCATGTACTCACATATCGGACCATACATTCTGGTTATTAGTGGATAGCTACGACGGTAAGTACTATGTGCACAACATATCACCATATAAACTCTGTACTACACTGCAAAAGAGCAGCGAGCGTAGCACAAGGGTCCTAAGCTGCACCACACCACTGTATAAGCACACAGTACCCAACAGCTCTCACATCCCTCTCTCTCCATGCTATTCCCAGCTTATGAACTAAACCTAAAGGAGGGACAGTCCCACTCGCGTTCACACACGGTAAAATTACATTCACACAAATGCTTAAATTATGTCAAGCTTGACTATTTGTCTCAAAATTGACCACATATTCAAATAATCTATTAATCTATGGAGTAAAAAAAAAAATGGTATAAGATGCCCCAAAAATTGTGTATATTAGGCAAAAGGAAAATAAGGACTAAGGAAAGGGAAAAAATCACAGCTACACTGTACATTTCTACAGCCACGCAATTGCGAGACGAAGGGAAAGGATCAATAAGTTAGTATCACGAGTACATTTGCATCAATACCACAAAAGCACATTAAATATACATTTAAAGATAAGCATTGACGACTATACCACGGACTTACATCTAACCAGAGGTGAGCGAGGCGCGTGACCGTGCCATGGGTCTGAGCTCACCTTCCTATTGCTACAAGTACAAGGTTCGCTATCAACATATCTGCACGCACGCACATACATACATACATACACGCACGCACGCACATGCACACACACAATCTCTCACAAGTTACTACACCAGATGCTAATTGCATCAACACACACCCATGCATATATACTGTGTACCTAGACCATCTCTTCAAGAGAAGAAGTAGCTACATCAGATTGCAATAATGACAACACTTGCCAAACATTTCTCTAATTATTATTATTTTGCTACCAATACTTTTGGAAACATTACGAATGTCTTACGTGGGAATTTGGCCATTATAGCTACTAACTACCCGGCAACAAATTCAATGATGGCTAATAATATCAAATTTATTTTGCTATCTATACATTAAAATAGTGTACCATGTACTAAACTACCTACCAACTAAAATGTTCAAGAGCATGAACTCCCTATCAATACCAATGACAAAAACAACCCATAAGCATACCAATATCCATATTGTCATATTTAGACAACTGTGATTTGTATCCCGCACTGAAGAAGTTACATATAAGTTTATGCATTACTTTTTCCAGTTGATCTCCCACACCAGACGAACAGCAACAGCACAATCACCAGCAGAAATTGCTGAGTGACAAACCAGCCGTACGTAGCAATGGTGGAGTTGACTTGGTGACAAGACTGCCAGTAAGTAGTGTGGCTCCGCCATCACCACATTCACGTCTATGTTCCAACAAGTTGACTTTTTGTTTACATCGCCGTATAACTACTTCATTTATCTGTCAAGATTTGAGGTAATTATGTCCTCAACCAAATGTAATAGACATGCTGATGAAATATACCAATATAAAATCATATAAATTCATCAACATTATTATTAAAAATACAAATTTGATTTCTCTGGCAGTACTACCGGTAATATAACTCAGACCCTAGGAATAAATAAAAAGGAAGGTATCATTATAAATAAAATTCTACATTACAATCGCTCCTATGCCCGAGACTGCGATTTCAAGAGAAGAAGGGAATTAAGTGAAGCAACGGTGGGGATGCACAGAGGAGACATGGATGCTAGCAAGTTCCACAGAAAAGTTTTGAAAGTACCTAATGTTTTTCGTTGCAGTCTGGATTGGGATATCATATGGCTCAGTTTTTGAGTAACGAGAGAAATTAAAATCAAACGTTCATGCAAAGCATAAAGTGGCGGTGAGTAAGTAAGCGTTGGCAGCAACAACTGTTGGTTATGGACAGCGATGGACAAGGGAAGAGTCACTAAACGAAAGCTCTGTTGCATCGCTTGCAGAAAGCAACACACATGATAATTAGCATCATAAACGTTACGCTAATAATGTGATAACATCCGTAACAAGAAACGGAAACAAATCAAAGAACAGAGCTTGATGGTAATGCGAATCGCCCACGGTAGACACGCTCGAGGGGCTCCGTGGGCCTCAGCTCAAGTCCATGGAACACATCAAAGCAAGATATGGACCAAGTAGGTAGGTACTGGGCAGACAGCACACCGCACTAACAGCAATACTAACCAACCAACGTTTTACGGCGACTTCTAAGCACAAATTGGTAGATAATCCCCAATGACTCCCAGGTCGCCACACAGGCCAAGAGTTAACGTGCAGAGCAACTTCTCCTATTTGGGAAATTTTCATTACCAACTAGTCAGTGAGGACGACGGTACACACAGCGGGTATAAAAATAGTCACGCCGAGAGTACTCGTACTCTATGATACATGAGCGGAGCCGCGAGTTTGCAACAGCGATCGCACCAAACACAATGTACAAGCTACAATAACTACACATTAGTACATCAACCATTCAACAGTTTTCATATTGACACGAGGATCTGCTCTATATACACTGTACAACAAGCTAATAATAAATTATTCTTAGTACGTCAACTCGAAAACAAAAATAGTCATAGACAACAGCTACTTCTTGTACAGGTTATCGCGGCCAACCTTACAATGAACTGCGAGTTGAAATACTGACCACAGGATCTCACAGAGAAGTGACCGTATCAACAATATTGCTTCATGGAAGCTTTGTAACGATGACACTGATACATAATAGCTCTATAGTGAAGGTGGTCACGTATATAACCGCAGTCATACAGGTGCTGGAGCGACAACCGTGTGACTATAGAAACCTGCACTACAGCAACGCGGTCAAAATTTATTATATTTATTGGTCTATTAGTCTGGCTTTTGTCCCTGCGCAGTCCCTACACGTACATCATTACACTGGTACGGGACAACACTTCACTCGCGTCTCAGTATATATATGTACTGTATAGTCTATATTTTTTCTTACGCTGTAATTATGGTAGCAAATGTGTCCTCACTAGACCAATGAGCTTCAGGGTACCTACTTTAATAGACACTTATTTAGAGTAGCTAACTGCAGCGCTGTTGTGAATATGAGGCACAACTAACGGCTCAGGAGTAAATGAAGGTGGTTGGTAAGTTATTCTAGTTACAAAATTTGTTTGACGTTGTCCAGTGCCACTTTCGGCTACGGCGGGAAAACCCACAATACAATAATAACACTCCTTCTGTTCTAAAGTACTTGTTCCACAGCCAATAAGTTCATTTGCAGGGGAATTTTGGATTAATAAAAAAGACGTAAGGAAGACCTTGTCAAAAAGGTTTAGCAAGTTCATCTCCTACAGTAGTACCGATGGATATTTCCAGTTTGTTCTGTTTGGTGTTTATTTATCCAATGGAACAATTATTTCAGAACAACATTAATAACATTTGGGCAGAACTACTTTGGAACAGAAGAAGTACAGTAAAGTGGGGTAGAAAATGAATTACCCCCGTTAGGGGAAAAAAAAATGGATGCCCTCTCTTGCAAATTTTTTACTGCATGAGAGAGCGTCCATTTTTTCCCCCTATGTGGGTAGTTCATTTTGACCCAACTTTATTATAATAATTTTCCATAAATCTTGCAAGAAAGAAATGTTTCTTCCGTTCAAAACAACACTGCTGAACGCATTAGACTATACCAGCAGCAACAGTAGATCACCAGTAGCTACAAGTAGAATGTACGCAGGATTTGGAATAAGCACAATATTATTATTAATATTGTACTGGAGTGCCCGCGCTGCCAAAAACTGACAGCGAGAAATTGTTGAAGTCCCGTCTTCATTTAACATAATTTATTTACTGATATGCTTCTGGAGGATACGCTACAAAGGCAAACTATAATTGTCATACCAACGAGAAGAGTGCTGTCTGTGTCAATTCATCTATAGCAACACAACCGGTTCCCCATCTAAGAAGACAAATATGGCTTCAGTCCTTGAAAGTTTTTCTCATGACGCAAAAACTCTTCGGCAAACAAAGACAGGAAGCTGAAAGAATTCTCTGTGTCTACTGCCCCGTCAGTCAAGAACCGTTTCAAGCAAAAAATGCATGCAGATAAAGGTATAACGATTTCACTTCTGCCATCTTCTGGAACCTGGTCATTGATTTCGATGAAAACGCTACCTACTTAATTATAAAATCTACAACATGGCCAATTCTTCACCTATTTCGTTAAGAGTTGGACACAAAACTTGCAAATATATAAACATATTAACAAACACACAACGGTATCTATTATATTGTTTGACTGTTTTCTCGCCGTAGCCAAAAGGAACACGATACAACAGCTGGTATTTGTACAAAGACGAGTGTAGCTGCATTGTCCAGAAGCGTTGCTACATAACACCTGCTGTCGGTGAGACGGAACCCCTGACACGTGTCGTTAGGTATCTCAAGCCTGGTTCAGCATCAGAGGTTACCGAGTCGCAGGCCAAAAATACGAATGCATTCAGGTTGCACTAAATCAGTGGTTCTTGACCTTTTTGGAGGTAACGAACCCCTAAAGTTCCATACATGCATTCATTGAACCTGTAGTAGTAGGAAAAATAAAATGCGCCTATGTTTTTCTTCAAATTCAAAGCATATGCATATTATAAAAGACGGTATTGGTGCGCAAACTACCATGCATCATTTGCTCACAAAATCAAGGCGTTCAGAGAACAAAATAAGCAAGCAGAGCGTGACGCCACGAATTATACGAATGGGCTGAAGCAAATCGCCGAACCTCTGAAACTAACTCACAGAACCCCTGGAGTTCGACCGAACCCAGGTTAAGAACCACTGCACTAAATGAATAAGGTAGTCATTGTTCAAATTAGCTACTGCACAACCGTTCCATCAAGTGTCAACAGACGCCCCAACAGTAAGAATAAGCGAGACTGGAGAATAAAAGTCTCCATTCCTGGCAGCAACTTTTCTGCAATATTTGCCAGGGAATCTACGTACCTCTTTTTCTTTGTTACTTGCTCACTAAAGTTTCAAGACATAGATGCTTATTTTTACTGCTAATAAATAATGACTTTAAAAAGCTATAACATTGTTTCGGCGCTTCACCATTAGTGCTGAGGTAATATATGGTGTTAATAATAAACATGTCAGTATCCGCTTACCAAGGAGCACCATTACTTTCACACTGCTCAACTCAAAGGCTATTTTTTCTACTATAGAAATCTGTGATAATTTCCAGATAAACATCCTACTTCACTTACGAAAAAATAAATATAAACGGGAGCGCATACTTACGACGGTATCGGAGGAGGAGAGCGAGCGATGACACATGATAGAAACAACACAGACCTTGTTGTTGCTGGAGTGTGATAATTGGCAGTTTGTCCAAATTGGCCGCCAGTCCTGAGAGGTCCGCTATAATCAACGTTATCTGCTCCTGTTGAGCCGCGGCGTGAGACTTGGAGAAACACTAGTGGTTGTATCCAAGTATTTATTCATTACCGTATGTTAATAACTTATGTCTTGTTCTAAGACCGTTGTCTAGAATCTTCTGTCAATGAAATTAATAAAATCAGCCAGGCAAAGCTGTAAAACGCAGTTATTCATTATAAAATCATCAATAGCTAAAGCGTAAATAACAGAAAAGTATTGATCTTAAGCTACCCCATAGAAGGAGCGTAGGTGTATATACAGGAGACATCTCTAGTAACGGCACACTTAATAAATAATAGCACTATTATTGTATATAGCTACGATGCCACGGCACCCCTACTGTAGGAATACTGGCGTATATGCAGCAGACAGCCCCTTTCGTTATACCACTTCCCATTTACAAATATCAGAGAATTTAAACGAAAACTTTGGCTAATGCGTCAGCCCCTGCACTGGCAATGAAAGCTTTAGTTGGGTGGAAGGCGACGTCAAAGATACTTTCATCAAACTTTTTTCTATGGGCAGTGATTTCCTGAACACATTGTTTACTGTCGAGCTGCCACAGCCGAATGCTGCAGTCGTGACCTGTGGAGACACAGGCAGCAGTTAGAGCATCTTTAGCGATAAATTAGCATAGGGCAAAGGAAAATACTGTATTCAACATTCCTGCCGAAAATGCCAACTTTCAGGTAGGTAAGCTAGTCAATGAAGTGAATTTGGTGTGAGAGACACGGAAAACTTTATGGAAGCTGAAGGCGGGGGAAAGAAGAGTGGAGCTTGAGAGAGACAATGACGTTTGGTTGGGACACAGAACGGAGAGAGGCCCTCGGCTGAGCAGTTATGAAGCAATATTACATGTCCGAGTCCGAACACTATCAGGCAGCAAGGAGCAAGCCAAAGCGTATATGAAGCACCACATGGGTAACCCAGCGTTGCAACAACGCACACCATCCAACATGACCTCAATGTCAATTGAAACGGCAACTGCGTTCTCTTTAATACTACTATGAAATAAGTTGAAGCGCCCTTAGACACAACTACGGAGTTTCAAGAGTGGAAAAAAGACAGGTTAGCCCATGTCAATATCAAGGTGGAACATATGCAAGAGGGTGATCCCTCACTAGATCACCACACACGGGTAGCTATAGGAAGTGCAAAGAGAAGAGGAAGAATAGAATAGAGCATCATCAGTACTACTATAATAGCGAAAGGTAGAATAGTGTGAGCAAAAGCAAGACGTCCCGAAGGCCTAGCTATGGCTAAGGTAACTACAGGGTCCCTCTGGTGTCCCTGCTCCTCATAACATGGGATAGACAAATCTAACTAACCTTATGGCCCATCCTATACCCCCTGAGAGAATGAATGATAAGACTGCCCGAAGGCCTACCTAGTAGCTACCTAATGCTAAGGTACCGCAGGAGTTCCCCTTTGTGAGCACTTTCGACTATCACAGCATGAGTGACTATAATTAACTGACCCTTGTGGCCTATGACCCATCCCATGCTCTCCGAGGAGTGTTTTCCTTCAAAATGAGCAGTCTCCGGTAGAATATCAGACCACAAGAGATAAAGTATTCACAGACACAGAGAGAAACCATGTCTGTTATTAAATTAAAAATAGGCAAGAGCAGAAATACAGCAATGTAGTGAGAGGGACTAATTTCATATAAATATGAGGTAGACTAGTTAAAAATTAAAATTTGACGTTTCGGGACACCTTTCCCATCATCAGAAAATAAAGGAAATACTGTTAACTACAAAAAGAAAAATTTATTTAATACAAGGGAATTACGTTTCTTAAACCTAAAGCCTAACGGGGAGCAAGATGTTGTCAGTGTGGGGTGTAAAGCATGAATGACCGGGGCAAGTTACGAGAGGCCTAAACAGGAGGGCGATTAGGAAGAGGCAGCTGGGTACAGTCAGTGAGCGGAGGAATCAGAGCTTACACAGTTGGAGGAGAAAGATGCCTGTGCAGTCGGACGATTAGGAGGCAACCGGGTACAGTCGAACAGGGTGATCAGAACTAGTACAGTTGAAGGAAAAAAAGTAATCAGTTACAGACCGTGATGAGAGGTACAGCCATAGTTATTGCATTGAGGCGGGGTTTAATTTTATGGATGCAAAGAGATTCTGAAGTTGTCAGTTCCATTAGGGTTGAATAATCGATGATGGAGAATCTTTCTTGATAATGGGGTGATTGTTTTGTTCTGCATGAAGATGGGGAGCCGAATGGGTAGGTTTGGCTAGGGGTACACCTGTTCTACTAGATATACCTAAATGTTGATCAAAATGGGCTTTGTAATGCTGTCCACTGCTGCCAATGTACGAGGCGTAGGAGCCTCTGCACTGAAATTTATAGACAACACTGGACAGGAGAGGTGTGGGAGGTTTGTCTTTGAATTTAAAATACGATCCTGGGGTAAAAGGGTTTTTGCAAGAGATCCTAAAATTATGTGCAGGTACGCTTCGGAAAGGAAAGTTTTTAGAGAGTTTACTGTAGCGACGGCGGCTCTGCTATAGTATGGAAGTGAGTGGAAAAAATCTAATTTGCAAACAGTAGGTTTAGTAATGCCGGGATCAAATAGTTTATCCAGAAAAAGTTTGCAGTAATGATCTAAAAGGTGATGTGGATAACAGCTATTCTTGAAGAATGTTCAAAGAAAGTCTATTTCCAGTGAAAATGCCAGGCAGGAGGAAAACAAATGATATGCTTTAAATAGTAGAGTTTTGATTCCATTTATACTGAATAGGCCATAGCAGTGGCTGAAAATGCTAGCTCCGAGGCCTGAGAAAGTTGGCTTTCTGTAAACTTTAGTGGTCAGTGTTGAGCCTTGATTTGTAACTAGGGTATCTAAAAATGCTATAGAACCATTTGATTGTTTTTCAGCAGTGAACTTTATATTGGAATGTTTACTATTTAAACATTTTAAGAAGAAGTCTGAATGAGCTCGGTCTTTGAAGATGAGGAAAGTATCGTCTACATAACATTTGTAGTGAACGGGTTTGAAATTATTCGGGCAGTCATGAATCCACATTGTTTCGTGATGACATAAAAAATATTAGCTAGAGAGGGACCGCCGAGGCCTCGGAAATAGCTTTTTCAGCCACTGCTATGACCAATTCAAAATAAATGGAATCAAAACTCTATTGTTTAGATCATATCATTTGTATTCCTCCTACCTGACATTTTTACAGGAAATCGACTTTCTTCGAACATTCTTCAAGAATAACGGTTTTCCACATCACCTTTTAGATCATTACTGCAAACTTTTTCTGGACAAACTATTTGATCCCAGCATTACTAAACCTACCGTTTGTAAATTAGATTTTTCCACTCACTTCCATACTATAGCAGAGCCGCCGTCGCTACAGTAAACTCTCTAAGAACTTTCCTTTCCGAAGCATACCCGCATATAAATTTTAGGTTCTCTTATAAAAACACTTTAACCTTAGGATCATATTTTAAATTCAAAGACAAACCTCCCGCACCTCTTCTGTGAGTTCTGTCCAGTGCTGTCTATAAATTTCAGAGCAGAGGCTGCTACGCCTCGTACATTGGCAGCACTGGACAGTATTACAAAGCCCGCGTTGAACAATATTTAGATACATCTAGTAGAACAGGTTTACCCGTAGCCAAACCTACCCATTCCGTTCCCCGTCTTCATGCAGAACAAAACAATTACCCCATTAGCAGGAAAGCTTTCTCCATCATCGATTATTCAACCCAAATAGAACTGACAACTTTAGAATCTCTTTACATACATTAAACAAAACCCAGCCTCAATACAATGACTAAAGCTGTACCTCTCATCACGGTCCATAACGGATTTCTTTTCATCTTTTCCATCAACTGTACTAGATCTGATCACCCCGTTCATTGACTGAACCCGGTTGTCTCTTCCTAATCGCCCGACTGCACAGGAATCTTTCTCCTCGAACTGCACTAGCTCTGATCCCTCCGCTCATTGACTGTACCAGACTGCCTCATCCTAATCGCCCGCCTGTATGAGCATTCACGTTAGGCCTCTCGGAACTTGCCCGGTCATTCACGCTTTACACCCCACACTGCCAACATCCCGCTCCTCATTAGGCTTTAGGGTTAAGAAACATAATTCCCTTGTTTTAAATAAATTTTTCCTTTTGTAGTCAATAGTATTTCCTTTATTTTCTGATGATGGGAAAGGACGTCCCAAAAATAACAAATTTTAATTTTAGACTAGTCGATTTCATATTTATATGGGAGGGATTAATCTAAGACACTAGAGTGCCTGGGCTGTCAGAAATAACAGCGAAGAATTTGAGAAGGCCCGTCTTCACTTACAGTAATATACCTTTGTCACTAATATGCTTCTGAAACATACGCTACAACAGCAAAGCAAATTGTAAAATAAACTACAAAACAGATGTCGAATTGCCCTTAAGCAAGTGCGCAGACGTGAGGACGAGCTCAGAGCGGAAAAACTAAGTAGCAAACTTACTCAAAATCGGGGCATTGACTTTTGG
>LQNS02278183.1:12067037-12089026 GCA_001587735.2 Parhyale hawaiensis | reverse complement strand
AGCTGGCCAGTCGTGAGCGGGAGACTGAATGAAATAAATCTAAAAAATACGGTGATATGTTCAAGAAAACCATATACGAAGGTCTGAGGTCCCACACCTAAAACACTTCGACTCGCCGATGTGATGTAAATTTGCTACTTGCGGTCACAGCTATGTTTTATTTCAGTCCTATTGAGTCCTCCCGTTGCATTTTTTGCTTCCTGGTTTGTACAGTAAGACCTAAATAAACATATCAGCAATTCAATGAGTTAATAACTTTCAGCTTTGAAACTTTATTTGTAGAGAATCTTCTATCACCTGTAGCATATCTCCAATGGCACGTGAACCTTGCCCCAGCTGTACACCCAAAGATCTGTTGATCTATTAATTTTCTCTTTATATTTATAAGTATTAGGGCTGTATTTCATGGTGTTGCACGCTCTGAATGGATGAACTCAATATCCAATGAGGTTTTAGTATACTGAGTTCTACTATCGCTCCAGCAACTCTCACCTCATGAGCAGTATGGCTGCAGGGGCAGCGGTACAGAAACACAGTCGTCTATTTCTTCGTTCTATGTCACGTCACTACTCACTAGTCAGCACTACCAGTAACTAGCAAAATATCCTAGGCCCTATGTATTTTCATGCAGTGCATATATACCTGTAGCGTAGCTTTGGCATCGTGTGAACCTGAAACCAGATTCACTAACGTCACGACATTGCGGGACTTGCAGATGTGTAACTTATAACAGCTCTGCATCATTCCAAGAGAAAAACTATCTATGAACCTCATCCTTTTGATTGTAACTGTAAAATGTTGTGCAGAAACCCCTGTACAGACGGCCAATGAGAGAGCGCGTTGCATGCTACTTGGGCTCTCACGCACCAAGAGGCCCTCGAGCTTTGTAAATGAACTTACAAGTGGCAACCGTGAAATACAATACGAAGGGGGCTTTGCAAACTTGTAGGGTAAATCTAGGCCTTGATTGTAGCTGAAATTATATCCTCCTAACAATGTACTGATTTTTTCCAATCTTATTACCAAGGATATGTAAATTCCCTGAAAGCCCTACAATATAAGAGATCTAAATGAGCTGATTATCAGTTGGCGACGGTGACTGCGGGTTCGGTAGAGTAAATCCGCACGGTACTGAAACTTGTACATTTGCAGAGACCCTATGTACACGGCCAGACATCGACACGTCGTATTCCTGTTGTGGCTTTTGATATTCGTGTTGTTTGGAGTGGAGATTGCGCTGCTGCCGCTGACCCACTACAGCAAGTACAATGTGCTCCCTCCGCGTGGGCCGCCCATAGTACACACGTGGCAGCCCCCACGGCATAGTAAAGTTTCTGGACAGGAAGTAAGTAACCCTTCAGCTACTTACCGTAACTCAAAATACCTACTACTGTGAATATTCGACAGGGCGCCCAAATTATACGTTCCAGGCGTGACTTGTTCAAAACTTGAGGCAGGTGCGTTGGGTTCGACCCATGAAGTTATAAAGGACTCCTTTTTACCTTCATGGTTCGACCCGTTGGACTGAGTTTCAGGCATTGACCTTCAATCGGTTAATCTTGAGACTTCTAGTAAAACGGAATTTTCAGCAGGCTTAGCGTAATTGCGTTACTTTTAACACTTTCAACAGGATTCAAAGTGACAAAGCCAACGCTTCTGTCCGAAGTTTTGGACAAGTAAGTCTCGAAAGCTTAGTTTTGGCTACATCTGTCTTACAGTTAGCAGCAGCGGCAGGTCGTGGCTACTAGACTACGGATGCTAATCAGTTCCGTACCAGGGCAGTTGTAATTACCTCCGCCAAAGAGGTTATGGTTGCGTCGGGTTTGTCTGACTGTTATTCTGTGTGTCTGCCTGTCACCAAGATGACTGAATAAGTTATGGACGGATTTTGACGAAATTGACAGGGATTGTTAGGTATGTTAGGAGGAACAGATGATTAACTTTTAGAGAAGATCCGTTCATCGATTTTTTTTGTCTGTCTGCCTCATTTTTTCGAATGCCATAACTCAAAAAACTATGGACGGATTTTCATGAAATTTACACGAGTTGTTAAGTATATCACGAAGAGTAAATCACAAAATTTTGTGATGATTTGTTGGTTCGTTTGTCGCTGTTTTTAATCTTATGCTCGTTAGCACAATAACTCAACAAGTTAACAAGTTATGAATGGATCTTAACGAAATATACAGTAGTTGTTGGTACTTTTAGAGGACATAAATGATTACATTTTGGTGATGATTAGTTAACCTGTTTGTGAGTTTGACAAATGTTTGTCAAAATGTTTGTTGGCAGCATACCTCAAAAACATATGAATGGATTTCCAAGAAAATTAGTGATACTGTTAATTCTGTTAAAAAGCACGAATGATTAGATTTTGGTGTTGATATAAAAATTATGGTCTCAGCACCAATTTGAATATTTCGTTAACTTGGCTTTGCTTGGCGGAGGTATATGCGCTCTCAGAGTGCACTAGTTCGTTGATGAAACAGAGGACGTACTTTTGTCATCACTATATGCTGTAATATTGGAAGAAATCCTATAGTTCACGAAGGAATTACATGCAGGTATTGTGGCACGGAGGTGTGCAGCACTCCTGCTTCACTTTGAAGATGATGAATAACTGCCTGCCGGGCACTGCAATTTAACTATTGTTATTTCTGGGAAAATTTATATATGTATATATAGAATTTTCCGGCATAGCAAAGAATGTGTTCATAGGCAAAGTGTTAACGTAGTACGCCAGAAGGTAGACAATTTCGCCTTCCTCATGGCACAGCTGCGTAGCCCTGTACGAGATGGACAAGACACAAAGATAGGTTTGTTTTCGTTAACAACAGTTGATATTTTACAGGGGGATGAAAACGCTTCGAAGGAATAGCATTTTAGAATCAGTCATATATGAGCATTCGCCCGGTAAAGGGTTATGCAAAAATATTGACGCCGAACTTACCTTGCTGACGCACGCGTTTGCCCCAACAGATGTCTCTGGTGCTGCCCAAGCTGGACCCGCTACACGTGCTGCACGTGCCGCTTGCGTTCCTACACGTGCACGGCATCGTCCCCAGCCGCCGGTCTCCTCCTCTTTTCTCCAACACGTGCAATTTCCTTAGCTTCATTGAGGTCGTCCTCACCAGGAGATTGCGCGTGTGTCCCAAGATGCATTTTGCGCCTCTCTTAAGCTTATGAATGCTCACTCCTGAATATTATTAAAATTCCTTTCGCGTACTCGTTTTCTATTTTAGAATGCATTAGTAGTGAATAACTGAAAGTACTCATTTGCAATTGGTGCTACTTTCAACTATTTCAGAAGGGGTGCATGAGCAAAAACTATTCCTTTTCTGTCTTAGCAGTGTAACTGATAACACTCCACCGATTCATATTAGTCTACTGAACACAGGGACAATGCTATTTATCCTCAGTTATTTAACGATTAAGAAATGATGAATTGCCATTTGTTACACAGCATTTGGCCGTCAAATGTACAGCAATTTTTTTCTGGAGAAATAGTGGCATTACTTTATATAAATTAATCCCACAATTACGCCGCACTTCTACGAGAACAGAGGATTTATCTGGGCCACGTAGGACTCAGGTCCGCAGTTCACTTGTCTGTAAAAATAGGAGAAAAAATTATTGCGCAACAAGCGAGGAATTTATCATTTAAATGATTTCGGCGGTAGAATGGGCGGAAAAATTTAGAAATCAACATTTTGTATGATGTGCAATCCAACTTTTGGGGCGCAGGTGATAACAAAGGGCGGGACCACGGTACGCAGTCACACGTGCAACTGATGAGCGGATATTGAGGATGCACGTGGGGCCGATACACCGTGCAGGTCGGTAGATACTGTAGCGTGAATGACGGGCGAGCCGAACAACCGCTCAGAAGTTGAGCGTGCGCTTGCAAATGGTGTGGCCCGGCACTGGACCAGCTCGCCGCAGCTGCCAGTTCGGTTCTGCAGCTCAAATGGACAAAATAAAACCGCAGAAATTCTTGTCTTTTTATTGTAAATTACGTAGCCATCTTATGTCTGCAGTGGTGAGCTTAGACAGCCGCAGTAGAAGTGAAGATAAAAAAGCAGTGCACGAGAGAGGGCGTCACAGCCGAGGACTGTGCGGCGGTGATAGATTGCGTCTGTTACTTGTTACAAGCACATGGAGAATCTCAGTATTTAAAGGCAATTTTGACTGACACAAAGAGATCGAGATAAGTTAATCCACTTAGTTTTAGCTTACGTAGAACTTCAATTGTGAGTGCCCGTTTCAAGCGTAAGCGGTTTTTGCGCTGACCACCCGAAATTCGTTCCAAAGCGCCGAATCAAACGCCTCCAATTGAGGTCCCGGACGAGTTAAAGCTACATAAGGATTGTATGATCTCGATCGCAGGGTGACTGTCTCGAAGACGCCCGTAAATCTTCAAGTTATGGTAAAGGTACAGTGTCGCCACAGGCGCCGTGGCACACGCCACAGGCGCCGTGGCACCCGCCACAGGCGCCGTGGCACCCGCCACAGTTGCCGTGGCGCACACCACAGGCGCCGCGGCGCACGCCACGCCACCTGTGACACGCAGCATATCCCGGTAAGTGGATCAAAACACCGCAGGCATTACAAGACTCGATTGTTCTCTAGTTCGCTGTGTGGTTCTACAGAGACAAAAGTATAATTGTAGCGGTGCCGTTTGCTGCCGGCTTGGAAGCTTGTCTCGAAGGAGCTGTGGAGGACCAACATAAGGAGCTGCAATGCTGAATTATTTCTAGACATTACCACAATCATCCCTCAGCGTGACGCAACACGCTATAGACAAACAGAAGACAGCAAGACTCTCCTAAACTTCTTCTCTATCGTTCTTTACAGAACAGCAACTGAATGACCTAACCTAACTATCTGCAGGCGGCACCGACAATGCCTGCGTCGATAATATAGAAATATTGAGAAAAATCAATTGACATTGCAACAATGAACATAACAAATATATAGATTAAATACACACTATTTATAGCCGCTGATTTTATATATACTTCTCACAAAACAACTCCAACTCCTCAAACATCGAGATGATTTTTCAGGGAATAGGCAGCATGTATAATATCGGGTGCAATTCAACATGTGGTGTGCTTGAGGTGCAAATGTGTGTCTACTACATAGAGTAATTTGTACATAAGCAGCATTACGATACTATGCTTTATTCCTATGCTAAGTCTTGTTGCCCACGAAAAACAGGACATGAAGAATGTCAAGAAAACTGGTACAGATGTTCAGGCTTTGCTTAAAATCGACAAAGTATCTCAGATACCAACGGCATGTAACATCGCGTGAAGAATAAAGGCAACGTAGATATACATAGATTGCATCTTAAGTACTAATCACGCAGATTAGGTAAAATTTCCATTACAGTCAAGAGCACGGTAAGTTAACTGTGCATTATAGTATATCTTGCCATATGTAATTAAACATTGATATTATTATCATACTCCTAGACGTGCCACCGCAGATACGTCGTACGACGGGACACAAACAGTGAACCATTACGGATGTGAAGGCAAAGTCATCATGACCGCATATCCCAACCAGCCTATATACACTGACAAATCCCCACCAGGGCCGAAAGAAGTATACGGCTGCAGTCGACTAAAGATTGGATGAGCTATGGCGTTATAGATCGAAGGCTCTTGCGAGGGCCCTCCCCCCCCCAAAAAAAAGTAGACTATGAACGGTTGAAATGCTAACACTGCATAGTCGCGCAACAAGTCCTCTGTCCTGAGGGTGGTGGGGGAGGGTCGTTCAATACTGAAACGTATAATTAAATACCCATAGAAAATTTTAGGCCGCCACGGCTTCGCCCAGCAGCTTTATTACGGTTTTAGCTTCTGCGGCGACCGTGAATTTTGAAGGGTAGTGTAGGAACGAGAGAGTCGTCGCCATACGGAGCGAGAGCAGCAGACACAAGGCGTGCACTATGGAAGTGTTGTATGGACGTAGAAGGGTCAATTGTTAGGTGCCGTGCGCACCGCAGTTCGTACAGAAACATTCATTTACCTGAGGAAAAACTTCTATACACCAAAGTTTAGTTTACTCGAAGGCAGAGTCAGTCTTTTTCTCAAGCGCCATCTACAGTTTTACAGGAGTATTTATTGAATAAGGTTTATTTTATTATTACTTTTATTACTTCTCCAGTCTACATTCCTTGTACAAATATACTACTCTAGACACTCTATACACTCTTTTCTTACATATATATTTATATATATATATATATCTAACATGGCAAAATCTTGAACCAATTACAAAACATACTATACAATTTTATGCTTCCATTAACGGACGTCGTACTAGTTTTCAATTAGTTACATGGGCTAAGTAGACCTATTGAAAGACCCTACCCTAAGAGGAATGCATG
Source organism: Parhyale hawaiensis (assembly GCA_001587735.2). Taxonomy (NCBI): domain Eukaryota; kingdom Metazoa; phylum Arthropoda; class Malacostraca; order Amphipoda; family Hyalidae; genus Parhyale; species Parhyale hawaiensis. Next base: position 12,082,629 of record LQNS02278183.1, on the reverse strand, counting down.
GTCGGTCACCTCTAGTGTAATAGAAGACGCTGAAGTCATTAATATAAATCAACACAACTGTTCTTTGTGCGAAAAGCTTCACGGTTCGAAAGGGAAAGAACCGTGTCGTGGTACAGAATAGCTCGCAGCCTGTGGATGTCTACCGCGATTTTTTTAGCTTTCTGAGCAAAGCATTAAAAAATGAAAGAAAGTAACCGCATGGAGAAAGTGGAAATCAAAGCAGGCACTACAGGGGAAGATGCTGGCTAGACTATAATTAACTTAAGCGATAATCAGCCGCTGTGGAGTCCGAAAGACCCTGCCAAAGAGATTAATTCGGAGGAGGGAGCCAGAAGCCTCGGCGATAATACCAGATTTTCCGGTATGACTGAACCGAGGTGACCGGCTGACGGCTGCAGTGTACGCGTGTGCAGGCGGCAGTCAACGCACAGGCAATTGTGTGTGCACCGAACAGCCGGGAACCTGTGATTGGTAGACAGGCTGTGGCGGGAGGAGCATGCATGGCTGGGCAGAGCAGCCATGGAGGACAAAGAGTTCGTAGGGCTGGCGGGTGGAATACGACCGTAATCCCTTCTCCTGTTAAACCTCCTTGGACCTTTGCTCCTTTTAGCGTAAAAACAAAGCAGCCTAATTGCACATTGCAATTGTAATAGCTACCATCTAAATTTTACCAATGACAGTAACGAAAGCTTATGCACAACCTGCTGCAAAATACCTATACGCATGCATTCGGTGTGTGTGTGTGTGTGTGTATGTGTGTGTAAAAGTATTATGAGCATCTTGGATAATATCAGATAATTGACGTAATTTTTTTTGATTGGGAAGGCAGAGCTGAAACTGGAACAGCGCCAAGCTGTCAGCCTAGTAGTTGGTGGCCACAAATTGAGCACGAAACGCAAAAACATAATTTAAAATACTACGTAAGTATTCAAATTAATCAATGAGAAAATAAATGGAAAAATAAAGGACCACCGAGGAGCAGACATAATGTTGTCCTCCAAAACTTACTTAAACTTACTTGCTTACAAAACAAGAGCAACAAACAAAATCAACGTAACCAGCGCGATTCAACAATTGATAAAGCTTCCAAACGTAGTGCAAAACTTAAATTATGGACTATAAAAGGATACGACAAACCCATAAAACTATATACTGCATTACAGCATTACGACACATGTTGCGAAGAACAAAATTCCTCTAAATCAGCAAGCATTGGTGCTTCAGTAAGGCGGCCGGACCCGAGTCTCTGGGTGTGTAGGAAGATAATGGACACGATACAAACGCACCGTCAACTGATGAATGGACGTTTGGTTTGCACGTCATGCAACTCTTTTGGCATTTTCCCGGTGTATCTTGGTTACCGACCGGCGCCGTGTAGTTTGCGCGACGTGCGAGCTGAACGTCTGCTCATAAGTTGAGCGTGCGAATGCTTCGAGCAACATCGGCATGAAATGATACGGACCTGTGCGTGTGCGCACCCACAGTACAACGTACCAATGCAAACTGGTATTGGAAGCAACTCATCCATCCACTGGACCCCGCCAATGAAGCTAATTAATGACAGGTATAAAATATAGCGAGCTGTTACAGAGTAGCTATAAACCTCAGGAAGATGGACACTCAGGGTTGTGCTATCTTAGTGGACCTAATTTTAATAAACAGATTAGAACAAAACACGAGACAAACGATTTATAGCTGCCATTAATTAAGCATAAAATTACAAAGCATATCAGAATTATTCACTTAACAGGTTTCTGCTGAGTTACGTTTTTTTTTCTTCTAATTTGCACCGCACAGTTAATATTCATTCACTGAGTTACTGTTAAACGTGCATATTTCTTCTGGTTACTAGGCTTACGTCGGTGATGAGGGCGGCTCAAAAACTCCAACACAGTTACGAATTTTACAGAGGTGAGTAATGTTTTCATACAAGTTTAAATAAGAGTGTGAACTGCACAAACTAAAGTCTACCGTGCGTGGGCGCTGCGACCTGGTTGTAAAGCATGGCTCTGTGGCATTTAGTCCAATATATAACGCCCAACTGGCCAGCAAGTGCAGCCCGGTACAGAGGTACCCCCAGCCTCACGGAACAATTATTGTGCATGTAATAAAATGCATTTTCATTCGAATGGAACCCAAGTGTATGGCTCTGTCTCAATCTAAACTCCTGGTTACTATGCTTGTAAAAACAGTACCGAGGGAAATTGCTTGTCAGCGGAACTTGGACTTAATTGACGTTTCAAGTCCGGTGGGGTCACAAAAACGTTCAAAACTTCAAATTGATCAGTATTACTAAGGTAAAAAGTTTAAGTCTCCATTGTCACTGTAACAACGATGTATCAGAGGAAAAAATAAAGGGCACCGAGATGACACAGGATTAACGCGCATGGAAACAGCAAATTGGGAATTAAGAGGCAAAAACAGAACAAAGCATCAGCAGTATAAGTAAGAGCATGTAACTGATAGGAACTAAGGTGGGCACGACGGAAAGACGTCCCGAAGGCGTCGATAAAGCTAAATTAGGTAAATAGGGATCTTCTGGGAGCGTTACTTACGATAGCATAGGATGGGCGAACTTAACTAACCTATTCCTATGGCTACTACCCATATTCTGTGCTTCCTGAGGGGTTTGAATTTATTTCTATTCGCTGGGCAGCGCCCCACAACTGAGCAAGATACCATACGGTGACACTAGCACGTATGATTCGTACATGATACGCTAGTAGATATTTATTAACTAACATAAGATATAAATAGCTTTGGGCCCATACAATTGGCAAACAACATTACTTAGTAATCGTACCTGTAGCGGGGTATTGCACTCAGAGCGAACATATAACATATAATAAGCTACCACTTCTATTCAGTTACGTTTGCCTGGCGCATGTGGAGAAATTCGTCCCGACACTGCACAAAAGCGTTCGTGGAAAAGAGTTGGGTATTCATCGCAATGTAGTTGTGAGGTGCAGCTGTCAGTGCAATGTAGCTGTCACTGCAGTGACCATAATAAATACGGAAAACAGAACCCAACCTGGTTCAACTTAATCTTGCCTAACAACAGCTAACCTTACGTAACCAAACTATGCTTAGCCTTATGTAACTGATCATTTGTTATGTCAATTAGAAACGAAATACCTCATGTAGCTGTCAGGGCAGGATGCCTTCTCAGCAACATGGTCAGTGTGTAGCCTTAACGCCCACAGAAACGCACGCTAATTTACATTGTAAATTTGTAATTCAACTGTATTATCTATTGAAGTTTAAATTTTTGTTGCCGTTCTCGATATTTTCAATGTTCACGCTTGTGTTGTTTTTTTTTCATCAAATATCACGTATTGGTCCTGTGGACTACCAGTCGTGGCAGCTACAGTTGCTTTCACAGCAACCCTTGAGAACTACACTTCGGAGAACACCCTTGTACGTGCAATATGCATCATTGAGAGCTTGTTCACAGAAGGCGGAATCGACATGAACCCATGAGTCTTATTGGAATAATCAGAAAAATAATTTAGGCACCACATTGTTCATATTATTATGTTAAGATTTTATGATCTCAAGGAATGACAATAAGGATTTTAGGGAAACATTACCAAGAGCCAACCACGCACCGGAGGACGTAGCATCTAGGTAGGGAGCCTCGGCACGGGTGCATTGCTTCCCTTCACCTAGACCACCTGGACTACATTGTAGTCTAGGTCGCTTTGCCTCTGCTCAGGGTCACCGCACGTGACCACGTTCGTAAGATTAGGAGCCCAAATACCGTGACTTTGCGCCAGAGCGTCCACTGACGAACCCTCACTAATTACACAAATTGCTGATACTGAACCAATTTTGTTTTAACTTGCCCGTCAAACTGTTTACTATGTTATTAAAAAGGATCAAACTCTCTACATGCAGAGAAAAAAAATCAATCCCTGTAGGTATATGAAATGTCGTGAAAAGGAGCCAAAGCCGTGTCAGTGACGGCCTGGCCTCCCTGAGGTCACGGTTTTCATTGTATTTGTTTGTGGATGGGGGCACGGGAATTTGGGGGATGCGGCTTGAGGTGCCTTTCCCCTATATTCCCAAAATAAGGAATGGAAAGATACAGTAAAATTTCTCAAAGAGAGAACCTTAACACAGAAACATTTAATGAGATAGTGAATTCCCGAAACAGAGAAAATCTACAACAGTAGACAGTGCCGTCTGTTGGAAATTGTGGCAGTGAGTGACCACCAGAATGGTGCTGTAAACCTTCATTGGCAGCCTATGCTTCAGCACGGCTTTACGATTTTGCATAGGGTTGATATAATTATTATATTGAGTGCTTTAAGCCTCTTTTTCATAACAAAGGCGATACCACTGAGGAAAATGTCGATCGTCACATCTAATAACCCGTGCACGAGGGTGCTCCCGCACAGAACAAACGCGCGGGATGAAGAAGAAGAAGAAGAGAAGAGAAAATAAACAGGAGACTGAAAATGGAAGGAAGCACAAGGGGTACAAAAGACAGATATCTCAAAGGCCTAGCTAAAGGCTAAAATAACCTATACAATCCCCCTGGGGTCGCAGTTTCCCATAATATAGAATGGTCGAACTTAACTAACCTAACCTTATGGCCTATGATCCAGTTTATGCCCCCTGAGGGCCTATCGGGTTAGCAAAAAATTTTTTTACAGATGTAGAGGAGGCAGGTTTACTGTAGAACTTGTCTTTTTAAAAGGGAGACGCCTCTCAAAATAGAGACAAGATTTCTGAGGAGAATCACTGTACTAACAAAAAATGAGAATGGAAAAGTACATAAACAAGCGCAATAAGTACTCTGAGCTTGTCGATATGCTGGGTACATACGTACCTACCGTATAGGATCCATTTGTAATTAGAAAAACCTAACTGCCGCTGGTATATTTTTGTGTATTTAATCCTGCTTGACGACAAAATGTATCAGAAGCTTCGCTGCCGCACCAACTATTAGGGTTGCAATTTATGAATTAACGACTATAGTTGCTTTCTCTTAAGGTCGCAGGACCACTATAGGTGTCTTACTATAGGTACATTTGATCAGCCCACTTCACTCAAAATCCGATATCTAATAACGCATTCACAAAGTGGAATTAAGATTACGTGATGCAATTGTACTAATATAATTATTACTCATTGCCCAAAAGCTTTAGAACTATCTCTAGCGGCTATGCAGATATATTATTGTTTGTGAATTGCAATTTAAAATGTTTTCATAATTTATATTGTAATGTATCTCAGTGTCTAATTAACTTATTAAACCTAAGCAGAGCTCGCCGACAGTACTTCTTTCCAAATAGAACAATATCTCAGAACAATGACACACAAATATATAGAACAGACGTATCACAAGCAAACTTTTTATAATATTAATATATATATTAGCAAAGTCTTAATACATAATTAATATCGTGTATCAATGAACAGGTACCATTTTAACACTTCATATACGCTTTATCATCTATTGCAACAGTAACTGTACAGTGCACGCCGTGATAATGTCACAATTAAGTAGAGCATCTCAGCAATAAAGAGAAGGGCGGTCCTGTGGACAACGCATTTCTTCGCCGTAACTCACGGAATAGGACCACCTATCTCACATGTTCTGTTCAGATTACTTTACAAATTACTATTTTGGAAAGGAACTTAACTGGAAGAATTTATCGCAGGAGGAGCCACGAATGCTAGCGCAATTTCCACAACCGATAGAGTAAGAACGAGCTCAATGGTTGCCAACTTTAATGACCGTCGACAAGGAGCCGACTATAAGAGCTCTTGATATGCAAGCTGCTTCCCAATGGGAGTGTGAATGGAAAATTTCATGAAGAAATGGCGTGGTAGTAAGCAAGCGCAATTATTTGATCGCAGAAAGTGTGACAAGATGCCAAGTATGGAATAAGAACACAAGAACCCCAAGTGTAAGACGCTTATAATAAGTTTCCATGTTCACCACAACTCCAATGTTTAAGACGAGGTTTAATCCAATTAGCAAAAATGATGCAAGTAACAAACTCTACTGAAGCTGTAACGAGGCACCGTAATCCTACAGGACTGACTTCGTCAGCTAGCATAAGTCAGAGTCAGGAGCCGAACGGACTTCTAAGATCACCAAGTAGCGCCCTCAAGTTGACTGTACGCCCACCTTGTCAATAGCAACTGTTGTGTGAACGCAGCGCGAGCGTCTCCCACGGTGCTCATGCTGAGATTTGGTTTAGGAAATTTCAAATGCGCACCGAGAATTTATCAGCTCGATACCGAATAACCTCGGCACCAGGATGAGCTCGGTGGCCGGTAGATAGTGCAGTGAGGAGGCGCCTAGTAACAGTGTAGTGAGGAGGCGCCTAGTAACAGTGCAGTGAGGAGTAAATTGGAATGCTCACGCGTGCGGTCGCGATGATAGTTTCCCTAGCAACACGAGCATGTCACTCGTGTTTGCAGGAAAGTTGCGAGCAGAAGGAGCTGATGAAGTGATGAAGTAGTGCTGATCAGTCTAGTTACTACAGCCACACTAGCTTTAGCAAAAGCGCCGGCTGTGTAGTGATCAATGCGAGTCTCTACCATGATTTCTGTCCATGGGGAGCCTAATTGAGGCTTAAGGCCTCTCCGTCTGTAGTAGTGGGACGTCATGATGTGCTGCAGGTACAGCTTGTCTGTATGTGCAAGCAAGAGCAGCCAGCGGGCTGTCGCGTGTCCGCTCGACAGTTTGTAATTAGAGTTTATCTTTACACAACAGAACTCACAAAGGGTTACGCGCCCAGTCAGCTTAGTAAAGTCGTGTCCTCTTATACACACAATATCTGGGGGGGGGGGGGGGCAGCAGCCCCTCGTACACAGGGAANGGGGGGGGGGGGGGGGGGGGGCAGCAGCCCCTCGTACACAGGGAAAGTCAAACTGATCACACAGCAATCTTCACGATAGTAAACTGTCGACATCAACTTACAGTAGGTTGTAAATGTTACCTAACTTCATTAGCGGACGTTGGCGTATCATAACAGGCAAAGTGAAAAGAAATCCGTATTTTCTGGCGATTTAAAGCACTGAGTTTTGAACATGGAAAATACGATAACACACAAATATACTGCGTGTACCTGGATGACGATAATCTCAAATATTCGTCGAACGGCACAAAAATACGCGAGTTTAGGTTTATTGATGTTGATACATAGTATGTTCATTATCATATGAAAAATCCCATTTGATAGCTTCGACAGCAGTATAGTGTAAACTGTAAACTGCCCTACATGCAGTAGCACTCAGAACCAAAAGCGCGCGGGCACAGCAGCGGTTGACAACAAGGGTCTTGGAGACGAAAGCAAAATCAAAGGTGAGCTGACAGGCCGTATGTGCTAGCAACGTCTTCGCTTACTGACAAAGTAAACAAACAACAAACAAGAAAAACAGAGAAGAGTTTTGCACCACAGCTCATCAAACTACAAGTAAGTTGCATGCTGACTTGATCCATTCGCTTCATAAAGTAGAGCCACGCCTGTTAACCTTATAACAAAACAATATCCAGACGTCGCAATCCCCGCGGTGAGTTACGAGCAACCAGTTCATGTAAATAAATGTACAACAAGTGTACAGAGTACAAAAAATAAACATTTGCAAGTAATAAATGTGGAATCTAAATGAGCAAAAACGAAAATATTCTAGAACTTCACACGGACAATCTTAATTCTACAAAATGAGAGCTAAAATAACTTAACCAACAAAGATCGAGACGCAAACGAAGGCGTCACAAACAGAGGAAACATAATAATAATAATTTCATCGCTTGGACCTGTGCAAAACACGAGTCACTGTAACAGTTACATTAAGTAATATATTGAATACACTAACCTCACGGTGAGGCGTAGCATGTTGCACCCTCGCTTTGCACTGCCAGTTCTATGTAATAAATTTGTGCAATTGAAATGCATAAAGTAGCAAGCGACTCCAGGCGTGCATCATCTGCCAAATCAAAATGAAGAAGAGTAAGAAAATGTGTGGAAAATAATAAGTGTCACGAGGAACTAGTGCGAGTGGTTCGCATCTAACTATTCTCTCTAGCTAAAGCTAATGCAAAATACATCGTCTGTGATACACAGTACACTTCTGTACAGGGCTATAGGATACGCAATTGCAACATTCGAAGCACAAAGACATACACACCGAGTTCTCATATTGCAATTAATTAAGTAGTCATATTCATAGTTCTTTTCTGGAGATCACCTTGTGCAAAATACGCCATCTAGCGGTTTCTAGCACTAGTATTATGGTGAAGTTTGACCAGCCCTGATGAACAGAGGGACATGTCAATGACGTGTTCTCCATTTAAGAAAGTTAGTTTCGTGAATAGAGAGAAAAAATATCGCATTTATTAGCAATTATGAGAATCGAAATATGAAAACGTTATGTGGCTGAAAGCTGTCAGTAGAATGACGTAGCAGCGACTTCCAGCGGCACATCGCGGTATGTAGCAGGCCTCTGACAGAAAATGCCGGCTTGTACCTATACGAATGACTAGATCGCGACATTCCAAAGCTAATGCACAGTTTTTCTAACATAAATCATTTCGTAACATGGGCACATCACCAGTGAAACTTCAAAATTCAAATCATGGAAGAAAAGCTGCTTTAGCATCTCGAAATTGCATTTATGACAAGCCTCAGCGTCGGCACATATTTGAGCTGCTGCAAAGCCATAACATTACAATTTTAAAGCCATTTTGATATTAGCGACAAGATAGTTACTAATGAAGAACATAATCTACTAGCGTTGTGGAAGTATTCCAAAAAGAACATATTGCTAAGGTAGCTTGAAGCACACAAGTCTACCCATCATCTACACACTAGTGAGGTCACCAAGTGAGACAATCTGAATAACATACATCGAATACACATACATACGGGCATCGTATATAGACAGTAAATTAGATAACTCTACAAATGCATAACCGTGTAAGTTTGAAAACAAACCAAGGAGCTTCTATAGAGAGAAGGAAGCCAGGAGCCTCGCCCCTGAAGCTCAAGAGTCTCTTATGGCTGCGGCCAGTCGCTTATGCTTCCATCGCATATCAGTAACTCGGTTTGTCTATTGCTCCCCCGTAAAACTCACTGCTCCCCCATCACTTTCACCAATGAGATTCATGAACGTGTCTCAGAGCTGGTTGACTCGCTGGCGAATCTGTGAATAGGCTGCAGGACTCCCTTCTCCTCTATAGATGCTCCTTGGAAACAACTGATCCTATGCACAGTTGGTGCTTACGTACAACTCTCAGGATGTTACCTTAATGAGAGGTGTACGTCATGGCCTAGAATGGACAAAGAGGCCCGGAGCAATGAATGATTATGCAGCACCACAAGGTTCCTCATCTCGTGGCTTACAATACATGTATGTACAAAGCTGTGCGGATGTTATTTACTACCACAGCCTGTGAAATTGTTTATGTCAGTTATTGGAAATTGTAGACAAAACTCCCTCTGTACGGGAACCTCTTCTGTTCTGATAAACATAATTTTTTGTAGAATGTAATGGTCGGTAGAATCAAGGTATATTCGTAAGCGGTGATTCTGCGCAAATGAAAAATGTCTGTTAGCCACAGATGATGTTGTATTTCTCTCAAGACAGTGAATATCTTACGTCTATTTACAAACTTTACGTGGAATTTTCTATGCTGTATAATCGATCAACAGACAACTTGAGATACAAGCCAGCACCGTCACGAGATCCGTTAATGCTGATTTTGGTAAACGCTTAATGAAGGGAGACGGAAGCGAGCAGGAAGCAAAAATGTAACGGGAGAATTCGCGAGACCCCAGCATCAAAAAGTGACGTCATCAATGGCGTCAAGAGCGACGAACAGTGCGGCTGAGCAGCCTATGAGTAGCTATTTCAGTTAGTTTCGCCAGAAAAATCGTTGTCAGTTGCAAATTTTATCCCTTCAGCACATGAATAAATGAGAATAGATGAAGAGAACAAATACTAAGTGAACAATAAACAAATGTCAGTCGAACATTGCAGTGGAGGCTGGTGGAAACTTTCACAGCACCAGAGGCAATATTTGGACCGATATGGCGCTCCGATTGAACTTCTTCTTTGAAATGAAGTCTTATTTACACTTCATATTCAGTTCACAGTCTTCTTCAAAAACATATTTCAACATATCACCGTATTTTTTTTTTTTACTTATGCAATCCCCCGCTCCTGACTGCCAGCAACATGAGCTGCATCCACACACAAAACACGGTAAAATGGTTGTCGTCATGCAGAGCAAGTTTGAGCAATAACTCTTCCTATGGTTGTACTCGCATCAAGTATACAATGCTGCTTATATTTTTTGTTAGGATTAAAATCCCAATTTACGAAGGCCTGAGGTCCGACTCTCACATAATTCGAGTCGTCGGTGTGACGTCATTCAGAGACATGCAGTCACGGTTCACTTTAGTACTATTGAGTGCTCCCGTTACACCCTTGGCTTCCTGGAAGCGAGTCTGTAGCGTTACGAGCAGAGAGGCAGGTTTTCCCATGGCTGAACTACGTTACAGTATTCAACCAAGGGTTTTCCTAACCTAATTTAGGAAATTTTCTATTGCTATGTCCTGACAACCTATGAATAGATGAGCTGAAATGAAACGGCAAGACTAGTGGCCCGTTTGTTTCATATTGAGCGGACTGAGGGCCGTGACTAGAATATAAAATAGCCTACGTAACTATGACGATACTGACAAGAGCTACGGAACAAGACAGCCTAGTGACTAGCACGGGGTCTTGCGTCCTATCAACGTTCTGCTCCTAAACTAGAACCGCAATTATAATTCTATTTATGCTGATGAAACATATTTTAATATTGTAAGCTATTCGTGTTAGAAAACAACGATGACCACAAGACTGGATATAGCGATACAACGAAAGAATAACTGAAAAGTTAAACATAAGAAAACAAAGGCTCTTAAAGGCAGAAGTGTCCTCTGATAGATTTAGAAACGGAGAGTAGCGACAAGAGAAGGTTAGAAGCGTCACACACATGCCGTGACATTACGGTGAGATAGAAATTTACAACCAACTGCCGCTTTCTCCCCCCCCTCCCACTGCAGCTGAGAACGAACCCCAAATTTGAGTAGCAGGATTTCAGAGAAGAATTGACCTTTCGTCCTCCTCAAACACAGACACAGTGACCATCAGCCACACAGGATGCTAGCAAGCTGCAATGGACGTTTGCATAACGACACGTGAGATATTACAAAACACAGCCACCAGCTGTTGACAAACAATAATAAAAATTCGGCGCTGACAAGCAAATATTACATGATAAAATTTAGGCATAGTGAATGAAGATTTAGATAGAGTACTTAGTTTAATTTATGGTGAAAGCCTTTCTTTTTAGGGCAGGGGTAACCGTGGTGACATTGGGGAAGAGAAGAACAGCAAGGGACATGTAGCTAGCCGAAAATAACACAAGACACACACAGCGCTTCCTGTATATCCGTAACGCGTTAGGAAGAAGGAGACGCAGAGAAAAAGAGACAACAACAAAGGCAGTATTATATAGAGCCAATAAAAGTTTGTTAATAGGTATGGTATAAAATATTTTATTCTCTTACTTAAACGGCAAATATGATGCGCAGTATATCAGATTCTTATCTGAATTAATATATATATAATATAAAATATATTTGAATCTGGGTTTACCTAAGAAATATGCAAAATATATATTAAAATCTTGGTTTGATTTACAAGCATTATGTTAAACTATATTAAAGATTTGGTAAAGCAGTAACTACATGAGAAAAGAGGAACTTAGCTCGGTGATCGAGTAGGGCACGGAAGATGCCATCCAAAATGTAATCATCAGTGTAAGGATATAGACGACTGTAGAGGCGACATGTCGCCACACAGTTCCTACTGCTACATCAGTAGTGTAGACGCGCTGGTTTTAGGTGCTTTCCCGTTCCATAAAGTCCACTGCTCGCAAGATAATGAGGAAATATTTGGATGGTGCAACATCACGTCAAAAACGCTTCGGATGTGGACTGCCTCAGACTAAGGACATACTATTTAAGTTGTAAAGTTGAGTAAGCCGTAATGAGCTCTAGTTATGAGAGAACGTAGACTTAAAATGTATTGAAAAGATTCCGTTGTCAGCAGAGTATGCTAAGTTTGGGGTAGCTTCTTCACCAGACAACTAATAGTAAGTAGGTAGCATTAACGTATATGAACTACTCCGAGCGTTGACAAATAAATAACCGGGGAAAAACAAACAAAATATTGCACATCTGCAAGCACTGGAGTGTGTGCGGAGGGCTTACTGTGTAGAGGAACTTCTGTGGTCAGACTCAGCTGGCGGGACAGGCTGTGTTACGGGCGAGAGGCTGCAATGTGGGACGAGTTACAAAATATTAAGGCCTAAGGCTTTTAGTGTAGCACGTCAAAAATAGTCTTATTTTCTCTTGCGGAATATTAATGCATTATTCAGGAATTAATAAACAAAGGCGCTAACGGAGCGAAAGTGCGATATGCTTGTAATCCTTCCGTAAATCTTCAAGGTTAAACATGTCGGGCTTACGTAAAGACCTCAGAACTGTTCGTTGCCTAAAAGTATTATAGCATGTTTATGGCTGGCTGCCAGTCAAGTAGCCCTGGACCAATAGAGGCAAGCGCCTCTATAGTGCTGCGCAACAGGGAGACGTCGACACGGACCTGTGACATGGCGAGCAGCAGAGGAGCTATGGCTGCAGTACACTTTGGTTTAATAGCTAATCCTGCACCTGCCCAGCGGCCGTGGTGCTGTGTTAGTTAAAGGAACAAGTGTAGTGGCTGCAGTCATTGACTGCGACTTGTATTTTATGAGGCCCTCTATCCTACCGTATCTAGAGCCATAGTCAACGTTACTTATTATTTCGTTCTTATTTCTTCATTGACGCAATGGATATGACAAGATTTGATAGCTTAAAGTAATAATAACTAACGCTGAAAATAACGCTTGGAGCAGTGTGATGCAGTAGCAGCACAAGATGGCCCGCAGGCATTACAAAATGGTATACTTGCATTGCACTAAACTCAATAATGAACTGACTACTCAGCAGAGTGAACAAAGTCATAAGACCTCGCGCCGGCATTGGGAGGCCTGCAGCTACATACAAAGACATCTTTACTACACTTGACGCTACAGAGAAGACAGAATGGTGATTGACAGACGCTCTAACATGGTATGTACATGGAATCAACTTATCTCTACAAAATGCTTCAGTAAAATCATTTTTTTTTTGTATTAACTAGTATCAAAATCTGTCAAGGGAGACGAAAAGGTTATAGTCGTGAATCCGTTTGTCATTTTTGTCTTTCGCAACGTGTTACTAGAGATAATGGTATCATACGAGACGGAATGGTCGTAACGAATACGACAGGTGAAGTAATAGAAGCGACAACGGTATCTACCAAGTGGAGAACAAAATGTGAGATCCTTTCGAGCTTTGAATAGCACAGGAACATGACATGGTAACTGGCGGTACTGACCTCTGCCGACCGGTGCAAAAAAGCCGGAAAGTTACGAGCGTTGACTAGTACTGATAAATGACGATATAGAAGACGGAATGGTGATAGAGCAATGTTGTAAGTCTAAGTTATACAACCACTGGGGTTCTCCGGCTGCTGCACGTGCTGCCCGACGGGCTCTTGCCTCTCTTGCCAGCGATCCCGGGGGATAAGCTCCGGCGCCGAGCTCCCAAGAGAATGCTGTCGTCTACCAGCAGTTCGTGGCGCTCCTCCAGTTCTTCTGACGTATCCTCATCATCTTCGTGAGGAGCCACGGGGGAGTACGAGCCTTTAGCAGGCCCACCCCCTCCTGGGGAGCAGGCGTGTCCGTTGGGACGTGATGCCAGCACCTGCGTATGGGAGGGGGTCGTTTGAATGGAGGGGGCGATGGGTGAGGGTAGGGAGGATGAAGACGGAGGACGTTTGGTTTCTTCGGTCATGTATCCCGAGTCCGCCCCTCGTCCGCTGTCCGAGTCGCCCTCACTTCTGCAGGCCTCCTGCACAACGACACAAGGGCGTGAGCAGTCGCACAAGCTGTTTCACTGAGACGACAAATAGCAAGTGCGAGGGAGGGCTGGAAAGTTCTTGTGGCTACTATAAATGTTAAAGACTATTGCCACAACGACCACGAGGCTTCTTTATAGCATGATAATCTGAGCATTGTAACACATGAAGAAAAAAAAATTGAGAACCGCAACAGGCATTGACAGCGGAAATCTAATTTAGCTTATTTGCTCAATGTACACATGTGAACATTCCCTTCTTACTCGCATTGCTGCTGTACAGCGAAGAGTGTGTCACGATGCGCGACGCTAATAAAACTGAAAAATATCAATCTATACAACTAAAGCCATAGAGAGTAGTCTTGCCCGTTCTTTCTAAAATGGCAAGTGGTGTTTCGACGCAGGGGGGAAATCATGAGACTTGGGAAGTATTTCTCAAGGAATTTTATGACAGACAACAACTGCAGGTACAGAAGAGTAGAGTTAGATAGGATTCAGAAATACCTGGGCGTACTCTTCCTCATCAGGTCCGTTGGCCAGCGTGGAGTAATGTATGACTGGCACCGATGGCACGACGATCCCGTTGTGTAGGTTGGAATAAATATTTGTGTCATTGCGACTGGCGCTTTTGCTGCTGCTGTCGCTGTGGCTGCTGTTGCGTCTGTCGTGGCCTAGGCTGCTCTGGGACACAGGGGAAGCGCAGGGCAGTCTGCAGTCATCGCCTCCGCATGGAATGTAAACAGGATTGTGGACATCAGCGTGCGGTCGCCCGCATTTGTCCTTTTCTCTTAACCGTCCCTGGGGCGGAGGCGCGGCAAACACAGGCACGGGGATGGCATCGTTGTACGGGACGCTGTGCAGGGGTGCGCTCGAGGAGTCGCCGGGGAGGCGTTGGTGGAGGTGTTGGGAGGTGGACGGCAGTGTGGGGTCGGTATGGTCTTCTCTGGGAACGTGAGCCCCTCTTGCTCTCACGTATGGCTCCTCCCTCATTCGGTCCAAGGACCTACCAGAACTCGAAGTGGAGGACCCTGCACGAATATTTTGCGTTAGGGCAGAAGGAGACACAGTGCGATTCGGTCCTAAATACGGACTAGGCCGGATGATGTCTCCAGAAATTAGCTTTGACTCGAATCTTCAAAAGACGGAACAAAATACGACATGCTTACAACATTTTATTAATTTGGTGAGGCTTAAAGAAAGCGCATTTCTGAAGGCACGTCCATATTCTCGATTTTGCAAAAAAAATATTACGGTAGAATTTTCTAAAAATCTTGCACTACAACATCAATATCGGAACCAATGCCAGGCATCTTGCTAATAATGTACTCAACTCACCTCCCTCCGATCCAACAAACTGCGGGGGCGCATCGGACCCCTGAGGGGACCGGCCGTCTCTAAACTGTCGAGGTGGAGCTGGGACGACCGTGTCTCCAAAATAGGTTCTGTTCGTCACCATCAAACTTCTCACTTCCAGATACTCGACATCTGCTGTGATCATCGCCTCGAAGATGTCGGTGAGCTGGCGGAAGTCAGGCCTGCGGTGAGGGTCGGCGTCCCAGCAGTACAGCATGACTTCG
>LQNS02278183.1:12033215-12050411 GCA_001587735.2 Parhyale hawaiensis | reverse complement strand
TTTGAGTGTAGCATCTTCAGAAGCCGTGATGAGGGCCTGCTCGGTGGGATGGAAGCAAAGCGACCGCACGCCATCGAAGTGAGATCGAAGTGTATACTTTGCCGTCCATGTCTTACGATAAGTTTCCTTGCTGGAAGATATCTGCAAGTGCACAATTACTGATGTAAATCAATATATGCAACACATTAGAGGAGTGTGCGACAAGGAACATGGAGTGGGGGGTGTGCAGCAAAAACTCGCAATCTGAAGACTACAGCATGCCAGGAAACAGAAAGAA
The DNA here is from genome assembly GCA_001587735.2 of Parhyale hawaiensis. Taxonomy (NCBI): domain Eukaryota; kingdom Metazoa; phylum Arthropoda; class Malacostraca; order Amphipoda; family Hyalidae; genus Parhyale; species Parhyale hawaiensis. The sequence continues at coordinate 12,050,134 of LQNS02278183.1, read as the reverse complement.
CTAAATGTAAAAATGGATAGTGTTGCAAACGAATTTTTCTCAGTGGCTCGCTCCGACAGAACACCTCTGTCTGTAGCACCAGACCCGCGACAGCACCCAACTCTGGGGGCGTCTAAATGGTAGATTAGACAGTTTCGAGGCGTAACCCTCATTGTAGACAGCTTTCAGTGTTCTTTTTTTTTATTGTTTTTTTAGGCCCCGCCCACCTGGTGTCCAGGTGGGCGGGGCTTGTTCCGTAGACATCCCAGCAATAGCACTCCTCATTTTGGCACGAGCGCACGAATACATCACCCTACGCCATGGAACTGAAGAGGCATTGGGTTTGTTTGATCCTCCAGAGATGTTCTGTATTCGTTCGCCACTGAAAAAACCTCGTTGCAACGCTCTATCCATTCTCAGTGGCTCGCTCCGACAGAACACCTCTGCTGGTAGCCCAACACACCCACGGCGCAGCAGGGAAGGGGTTCATGCTCCCCTGAGTTGCTGGTGCATAGGAGCCTGAGCTGAATTAATTTATTCTCTTCCTCTTTTGTTCACTTTTCCTTCAGACAATGCAGCTGTTTCAACAATGGCAGGATAGTGACTGTAAGTCACCTCGAAACTCGGCGGTACCTGGCAACCATCTTCAGTGAGTTGCCGTACCCCTGACCTTCTATCAAAAGACAGATTATAAATAACGCACTGCATTTGTCTGGACTGCCACGCAACAAGTCTATGGAGCAAATCCCTGTTAGCACAATACTGTTCTAACCCGGATTCTTGTTGCTTTCAACCTTTATCAGAAGGTTCTGGAGATATCAGCCAGCGAGTAGAATCGCTTGTAACTCAAGACCTTAGGTCTACTGCTCTTTACCTGGCTCTTTCTAGACCCAGAAAAACTTCCGAGTCCTTTCTGGATCCTGCTTTGGATCACTCCGAAAACTGACCATCTGTAGCAGTGGTAGAATTCTGTGAGCGCTGGCTTTTCAGCGAGAGCTGTGAGCCATCGCTCCACCCTCCGTACCTGGTCAACCGGTATCTTTCCGGGACGACTACCTATTGTAGACCAGAATTACTATGGGCTTATCTTCCCCAGCATTGTCTCTGCCAGTAGACTGAGCTTTCTCAACTGAGGATCATGGATCTTTGGTTCCCGACGGGGAACCCATAGAAGGCTTACAGCCTCTATCCACTCTAACAAAGCATCCTGAACTGTCTGCTCGGTGGAGCAGGTTAGGTCAAGTAATGACGCTTCCTACTTCCAGGAACCTTCCACTTCCATAACAGAAACTTCCCTAAGTACCATTTCTACTGAGCCGACAATCACCTCCTAGGCTCGAGAACACTAACCTCTAATGTCCGATTGACGCTAATCAGGGAAAGGACCTTTCTTTTGCGTCTAGTTGAGAACGATTTCTTGTAACGAAGGTGTTTTCACCGTCGTCGAAGAGCAAAGCCTTGACGAGATCCTCGGGAAAGGTCCTGTACTGACCTTAATTTACGGTTAAGCAAGCTTCCCCCATCAGACAAGGTCAAGAGGAACTTTCGATGGGGACTTTGTGAGTGGGGAAAGAGTAAGCAATTTGGACTTCCTTCGGCCCTGGAGACCTGAGGCTCTGGCTTTGGAACCAGAGGGATCTTGGTCAGCTCGTTTGAAAAAAAGATTTTCTCCGATTTTTCTCCAACAGAGGCACCTACCACTCCAGGCTTCTGTCTGAGTCCAGTCTCCTCCTGGTGGCAGACCCACTATCTAAGCCTGTAACAAATTTTAGTATATATACTGCAGCTTTTAGCTGCTACCCAGCTTGAACCTGACTGGGCAGACGTCCACTAGGCGACTCTGGTTTAAGGTTATAGATGCCCTGTGTCAGGCGGAGTAAATATAACCTGCTCTTAAAGAGCCCCAACCCGTACTGGTGGATGGTCCTCGTCTATACCACTTGGGTTGGCCAGCAACCCAAGGGGATTCTGAAGCGCTTTGGCTAGAGACGTTTTCCTACCTTAGTGGGGGAGCTCCTTAACAGAGGTGGACACAATCTGTGTCGCAGCCTAACCTGGCCTCTCCTGAAGTTGTCAAAAACTCAGGTCTGTAAGACTGAGTTTAAGCAGGCCCAACTTGGGAAACTCGAGTTTCCCTGTTACTGTCTAAGCTAGCGAATAACCTAGTGTAGCATGCACTAGTTTACTTCTTCCCGGAAAACCACGCTCGGAGGAGAACTACGGTTTCTCTATGGTGAACCCCGCTGGGAACCAACCAGTGTTTTCTAACGCAGTCTAGGGTTCAGTCAGCCCTTGAACCCTGGTATCCCACTTAGGGTACTTAGTCCCGTTTACCACCGTAGGAGGGGGCAATGATTCGCCCAGGCAAAACTGCCAACTCATTCTTGTCTCCAACCGAACGTTTCTCTCCGGAGTAGAGGGTCAACAGCTCACACGTACCCCGTATTCAGGATCCAAAAGTTTGGAGAACTCTGGATATAACTCCCAAGGGAGCTTGAACAAAAACTATGCGCGTAACAGGCTTATCTAAGAGCTCAAGAGACTATGTGCTGCAGTCACTTCCGCTGCCCTCTGAAAATCGATCGAGGGGTTGGGCCACAGAAGGTCCCGAGGTGACCTGAGCTAGAAACTCGCTGCAGGACCTGCTCTATGGTAAAAAAAAAAAAACATTGTGACCTTGAAATACAGTACTGAGGGAGAGTCCAAAACAATCCTTAGGGAGCCTGCGCTAACGTGTCTGTGGAGGATTAAGTCCACACTTAGACTTCCCGAACTGCCAAATTCTCACCCGACTGTAGTCAGTCGGCGCTATATCAACTGTCGGTTGATAATTGTTCATTTATCTCTGCACCACCGGGATATTGCATTCTGCGGCAGAGTTCAGCAGGACCTGAAGGAAAAGGTCACAACCTCCACAGGTTGCCTTTTACTAGAGCTAAGTCCACAACTCATAACTGCAGGGCTTCTGCAAGGTTTCTACCTATGTGTTTCCCGGGATTTAGACCCGCCTGGTTCTTAAGGGATACACTCAGTCCCAAAGGAAGACTCCCCTATAGGACTAATTCCAAAACAGGTCGCTACGTATCCGCCCCAGCCCGTAGTGGGAGTCACAATCCCTGATACAAAGCCAGAGATGTTTCCTTACAGGATTCTGAAAGGTCCCAACATCCTATGTGGGGGCATTAATTACTAGCTAAGTCTTGACCTTCTGTAAATCTGTGGAAGTCGCATTGACCTACAGATTTTTAAACTTGGTCACAAAAACAAGTGGTCTATCTTGTACTCCCTTGAGGGGAGCAAGAGTGCACCTCCCTTTTTTTTTACCTGCCAGCTTTCCGGCGTACGGGCGCCATCTTAGAATCGGCCAAGATCGAGAATCTGGCCGATTTGAGCCTTCCAATTATTGGAGAGCATCCCAATAGTTGGAAAAAGTCCTACCAACCATGTGAGAAGATACAAGCCTGGCGGCCTTTGCGAGGGCGCGCAGCCTAACCAAGCAAGTAAAAATATATATGCTTGGCGGCCTTGTTAGGGCACTAAGGCCTTCCAACCAAGACTTGAGGCAACAATATATTTGGTGGAATTCTTAGGGCACAAGTGCCTACCACCTAAATGTATCGCTGTGCTAGATAGAGTTGTTCGGGCAACAAGCCTACCATCCAGTCTTTGGCGTTACATTAACAGGTGGCACAGAAAGGCCACCACCGCGAAAGTTCGCAAAAATCATAAGGCAATAAACTTCGCGGAATTGTTAGGGCCACTGGGGCCTACCACGAAGTATTTAAGCAAACAATATACTTGTTGGAATTGTTAGGGCACAAGTGCCTACCACCAAGTACTTATTCCTCTCTTCCGAGGAAAAACGAATTACATCAACTTTAATTAAAAAAAAGCATAAAAACACAAAACACCATCACTGTCACAGGTTCATCAAGAACAAAACAGCCGCTGCAGCTCTGTGAACAGAAGGAGACATGGGTTAAGGATCAAAGATGTCGGCATCCCAGGCCAATCATACACCAAACACAGTCTTTAAAACGGCCCTATCACTAAAAACGGTAAAAACTCATTTCCGAACAGGAAAAACCGTATCAGAGCACTAATAAACCGTATGGGAAGTATTTCCCAAGTAGTAAGATCGATAGGTGAACACAGAGCAGCAGCTGAAACCAGAGCACAGATGGAGATGTTAACAGTAGCGCGAGTCGTAACAGAATGAGGAGTGCTGCTGCTGGGCTCCTGAGGTACCTACCAGGAGGGCAGGGCCTAAAAAAAGATATAACACCGAAAGCTGTCTACAATGAGGGTTACGCCTCGAAAGTCTTAACTACCATTTAGACGGCACCAGAGTTGGGCGCTGTCGTGGGTCTGGTGCTACCGACAGAGGTGTTCTGTCGGAGCGAGCCACTGAGAAATATAAGACATTGTCTCACAGATAGATTAGTATCAACATTCCAGTGAAACTTTCAATACCTATTAGCTTACATAATAGGACATTGGTGGTCGGGATCCAAAATTACTGTACTTTTTTTTTCTCGCGTGAATCGAGCTTCAATACGTTCAATACAACAACTAAGGTGTGGCATAGAAAACCGGGGCTGCACTCGGAGGGCGTAATCTCAACACGTTGACTGTGATTCGGGCCATATATGGTACACGCTCATCGAACGAATTGTAATTATAACATCATACTTATTCTGACATAAAAATATGTCCTTTGAGACACTTGATGGAATACTGAAACAAGCGATGATAGCGACTCGTTTTAGGGCCCTTTCCTTTCGAATGTTCAAGCAACAAATACCAAGTATGATTTTGGTGGTCCTACAGGACCATGATGTACGGGTCGATCGCACGTCTCGGAACCGCAGCCAACGTGTTAAGTTGCCAACAGACCGCACAAAGACACACAAACGGACGGATTACCACTAAAAATTTCATCTTCTTTTCCTCGAAATATTCCCAGCAGTTCCTTTCCATTCCATGAGCAGCTGTTCCTTAAAACTCTTTAAATAGCCAAGAGACAGCACAGAATGGGACGTACGGATTATCAACAAAATTTCATCATGTTCCTCGTCCAATTCGTAACAGTTCCTGTAACTTTCATGAAGATCCGTCCGTAACTTTTTGAGTTATGTTGCCAACAAAGAAAGATGCAGCAAAAACAACTTCCTTGGCGGAGGTAAAAGTGGAGCAAGAAGGAGTACTCACATCATATGCAGTGTCTGCTTCGTTTGTGACTGTTAACTGGGCCAGTTCACCCAACCCCTCCAACGCATCCTCCTCACCACCAGCCGCACCACCACCACCTCCAACGAATACGCCTCGCGACCCTGGCCCACCCACACATGACATCGATCAACTGATGGTCATAATTAATATCATTCTTATTACAACTAGTTTTCTGAAGGACATACAAACAGTACGCATGCACCCTAATATTTTTTTTTCATCATCTTAATAAGAGAATGAATCTAGTTCCTATATAATTCATTAAAATTATCATCCTGATATTAAGATGTTATGCCAAACTGGTAAAAAAGATGCATGGTGCTACATCTGATGTCTGAGTGAAATTAACATTAAAATTAACTTAACCTTCATGTTTACAATCAGGGATCCTATCTTATCGCACTGCACTGTCTACAAGCCATGGACATGATCTTAACACACCGTCGCTACATCTAGAAGTCAGTCGACGGACATAGGCGCTGCGGCAAGCTGACGATCAACAGGTAAGGGAGAAGTAAATTATACATGTAAAAAGAGCACCAACACACCAAGGACCTACCAAATCCAGCAGCAGCGGCGGCAGCAGCTGCTGCAGTGCTATCTTCCATGTCTGAGGTGCCGCTGAGATACCTAAAGTCTTGGTCAAGGGCATCTACCGTGTCGCCTTCCTCGTCACCTTCCAGCGTCTGAGGCAAGATATGCAGATATGAAACAGCGCCAGTAGCTGTACGATGTGCTCTACTTGACATGCAGGTATGTGCGTGCCTGTAAGTTCCTTAAGTCAAGCACCTTTTCTATCTGAACCGAATCTAGTCACGCCTAACATCCTCTGAGGGGCATAAACGGAGGTGAGGTTTACTTGGAGAAAGTGGGGTGGCAGCGGTAACATCCAATTTGAACAAATTTCATGAACTTCAAGGACTTCTCCAGTTTGCTATAAACCATATTGAAAATTGCCCGACAACTAGGCTACTATGTGACCAATTTGAAAAGAAAGTACATAGCAAAACCAAAGTAAACCATTTGGGTGCTTTACTGAAGGTCATAATATCTCAATGCAGACCTATAATTGCCGAATGTCTCGTACACCATTCACCCGAATTTCAGCAGTAGCCCGAACTGGGGTAGGGAGAAGCGGCAATTGCCTCTCCCCCTCCGTGTTGGGGTAGACCCCACACTATATTGGGACTACAAGAACTTTGGTGATCGCTTGCTATATATATAGCAGGGGTCCACAAGACAGGGGTATATACTCGCGCCCCAGGCGGGTGCGAGGTGACAATTTAGGAGAAGTAAATTCTTGGATTAGGTATTACCATATCATTCAAAACTTGACATAATTTCACTATAAATATTATTTTTAATCATCGTATGAGTTAGTAATCTTGTAAGGTGTGTGAGAACATATAAATTAAAAGTTTTCTAGGGATGCGAGGCATAGAAATGGACGGGTGCCACTGTTATGAGGTGACCATAACTTGGGTCTCGTTCGCTAACTAGTCCTGAAAAACAATATGCTGCAAGTCCGGAAACTTGAAAAAAGTTTAGAGAATTTATTTAACAATAAAAAAAAGTAGAATGTAGCCTCATATGCACACACTAGGAAAAAACCAACCTGAGGGCCCTTCATTCTGTTCATATCATCATCATCATCTTGTTCGTCGTCATCATCATCATCGACTTCCATGTCAGCTGCAACAATGAGTTTAACTGTAAAAACTTGATCAAACTCGATTTAAATACGAGAACTGCATTGACTGAAATTTGCTTAAAAGTGGCGCAAGAGGGCATAGTTAATCATTCAACTACAAAGAAAGGGTACTGTGTATATTAGGCTTCTACAACGACATTCCATGAACAACTGCATATATACTTCAATTCACAGTATCAAGCACTCACACAACATATAACAAAAACTGAGTTTTACATACAATAGACTAAGTTCTGTTTTGAGGAGAATTTGTACAAGTCTCATACAGCTTCGCCCTAGAGGCTACAAATCTACACTGAGACAATAGCAAGGGTATTGTCGAATTAGCTCTCCCTCTACACAAGGCGACTAAATAGGCAAAATGAAGCGCTTACCTTCTGTTGCGAGGAAGTCGAAGTTTTCTAGAACGGCCTTTTCAGCATCTTTAATTTGAGCTTCCAATGAGGTCATGCTCTGTACAAAGCATTGAGACAGGCTTATAATAACGACAGAGATGAAATGCATTAGGAGTACAATATCATTATCATCCGCAAACAATGTGAGAGAGGTGATGTTTTCGTTGAAGATTTAAGTACATATATTCGTCTGTCCACCCAATAAGTGGTCAAAGGAGATGAGCAATCTGTATAATTTTTTTGTATGGAGTTTGGTGGGTGACCCAGATGTGACCCATGCCAAAAAACTACACCTAGCTGGCCAAAAAAATGACTGCGTTGAATTTTGCTCCACCGCGGCAGATCGTCATACGTCGCGAGGCGTTCTATTTATTCCTGTTATTATTAAGAGATCTAAAGGGAAAGGGGGGGGGAAGTGGGGCACTCTGCCCTACCCTTGCAGGACACAGCATATATTAAAATACTAGGATTAGCTGGCCATCAAAAATGACTTCGTTGAATTTGCGCCCACCGCGGGTGATGGTCTTACACCACGAGGTGTTCTAGTTATTATTATAGTCATTGTATAACCACTGTATCCATTCAATGAGTGCTCCTTACAGTGAAGACTTGGTCGTTCTACATAGCTCGGTAGGAATATTCGAGCTCGGCCTTGTGTTTAGCGCTCTACCTTGTGGAACAGAAGGTGAAGTACGTATAGAGACTCTACCTAACCTTCTCGGCAGGAACTACGCCTGCAGAAACATCTGCGCACAACGCACTCGGGACAGCCTTTGGGTGGTGAAGCCCATATGGCTATACTCTGAGAAAAAACCCACGCGAATATACCCGTGCGGGCCCAAAGTACTAGCCTACATCGTGCTACATGCCTAGTTTATATTTATGCTAACCTAAGCTGTTCTATAAGAGAAGGGATATATATATATAATCCAGCACGACAAACCGGGAACACATGTATGAGGGTGTTCCCACACAGGATCAAGGCGCATGGGAACAGTAAGTCGGGAAATAAAAGGAAAACCAGACGAAAGTAAGATCAGTAGAGGCGCGAAATAGGAAGGAAGTACAGTGGGCACGAAAGACAGACTTCCTGAAGGCCTAACAATTGCTAAGGTAACCTACATGATCCACGTATCTAAAGAGAAGAGGGTAGAAAACATTGTGTACAGAATAAACTTAACAGGATATAAGCCTTACTGAATCTCATTAACCAGTGGCGATCTAATACCGTATTTATAAAGCTTTACAAAAATTGAATTTATGAACTGTAGCTAGTTATTACAACTTACAAGATAAAATATCCAATGGGACGTAAATATTGATACAAAATATGTTGAGTTACTGTCGCTGAGCAGCTCTCCACTCTGCAGTGCAGCGTCAACTAATTATTATTATTATTATATAACCGTATATTAGCTACAACCAATACACTTTGTGAAATTCATTCTTCTAGACTCAATGCAAACGCTTGCTTGCCAAACTGTAGTTCTTACCAACACATATCTCACTACCAGCTGCAGTTAGCCTACCTTCTTTGGTTGTGTCCACCTAATGGAAGTTTGGTCAGCAGGTCTCTTGGCAGCGGTGAGATCTGTACCACCATTGAGAGCAGGAGCTGTCCCACCTCCACCACCACCACCACCTCCGCCGCCACCTATGCCTGCCTCATCTCCACTGCCCTCCCCACCACTGATACCCAGCAGAGACCTGGCCAGAGACACACACCACACTTGAGGCTTTTGTAGCACACACTACAATTTACACGGCAGGTACGGTAGTCACAACTTGGACCTAAGAATCAATAGCCTGTAACTTAATATTTACACACGTTGTTACATGAGCCATACGAGCAATTTCCTTAGAGTAAAAATATAGCTAAATATATGTAGCTATGTGATGACTAAAGTGCAATCAAAATATAAATAGCATCAAGCCTATTATGGCTCAAAACTAGAGCACTCAGAGTGCATACCTCCGCCAAGCAAGGCAACGATAGCAAAAAATCCAAATTGGCTCTGGAACCATAATTTGCTCTATATAAAATCCAAAAATCTAATCATTTATGCTTTTGATAGTAATAACAGCTTGTGCAATTTTCTTGAAGATCCGTTCATAACTTTTTGAGTTCTACTGCTAATAAATGTTAAGACAAACATGAGTCAAACATACAAATGAACAAACCGATCTGCACCAAAATTTAATCATTTACCTATGTCTTTTAACATTACTAATAACGCCTATAAATTTCATAAAGATCCATACATTATTTTATGAATTATTGTGCTAAGAAGCATAAAATTAAAAACAGTGATAAACGAACGAACAAACAACCGGATCATTACCAAAATTTGGTCATCTACCGTACTCTTCATTATATACCTAACAACTCACGTTAATTTCATAAATCCATCCATAACTTTTTGAGTTATGACATTGAGAAAAATGAGGCAAACAAACAAACAAACGGATGGACATATCTTCACCAAAAGTTGATCATCTGTTCCTCCTAACATACGGTACCTAACAATCCCTGTAAATTTCGTCCAAATTGGTTCATAACTTTTTGAGTTATCTTGGTGACAGACAGACAAACATGACGAAAACATTGCGAGAATCTATTATCATGTCCCCTCAGCCGATTACAGTCACTTAAAAAACAAAAACAGCAATCAGTAAATGCATGATAACCCAGTTATGGCAGTATGGGTGAAATACTGTTGCACTTACCTCACACGATTGCTCCGTATGTCAATTATTGTGTCTGTGTAACCAATTTCTTGTAAATATCTGCACAATACCAAGCATTAATGGCATAAGCGAAAAGATAAAAAGACTAGGGCATAAGAATTCTTTCTTTATATCAAGTTTAACACAGTGATATAATAACCAAACAGTAATAAATACATACACTGTATATCAAGATAATTATGAACAAGTAGAACGCAACAACACGGTAATAAGATCGTATCAGTTTTGACAATGAGAACAATCTTACTAACAGGAGACAGATGACAAATCATTCTAGAGAGCAGAGAGGTACCGTATATACAGAGAAATGCACTAAATGCCAAGTTACAGTTAGGTTGTTCTCAAACTACTAGGTAAGAAAATTAAAAAAAAATTACAGAACACGTACTGCCTAAGAAGCTGTCGAGACTGTTTCCAAGAAGCATTGGATGTGGTTGAGGTGAGGATAGATGCAGATGTATCAGTGAGACCGCCCTCAAGCCTGCCTGTGTCATCTGCCAAGTCATCCAATAGTCCAGGAGGGGGATCTCCGCCACCTTGTACTAAATCACTCCCATACTTCAGCTTGTGGTATTTGGCTCTAAAAATTCCATAGACAGGTGCATTAGCTTCAACACTAAATCATTTTGTGGCTACGTCCACAACTTAGAATTTGCTAGAACATAGCACACATAATATAAACTCGCTAACAATACAACAGTACCAGGAATTGTGCATGTCACTAGGGCTCAGCACCAACTGCTAGTAAGGTAGGCCTATTACCTACTTACCAGTGCAGTGCATGTTTATGCTCACAAGGTCATTTCTCTTCAAGTTCCAAGAGACAAACAGGAAAGTGTGCAGTGTAGGCCTATGGGTATGATACAGTCATTTGGCAGCTCGAAAAAAAAAAGCAATCTCTTATCACAATTTGATCTCAAATTGAGGCTGAGTTTATTCTAGAAGTCCTAAACTTACAATTTGGGGCATTTTTTTCTTTACCAATCATTTGGCAGCTCAAAAAAAAAAATAGATTGAATGTTCCAATGAACACTTTTGCAGTGGTGAAGCGTAGCAGAGTACCTCTGTCGGTAGCACTTAGACTCGCATAGCCGAGGCTTCTCCATGACAGGAGGACAGGTCNACGAATCTCTATACAACGGAATGCTCCGGTGTATAGCGAGAAACGTCCGTTATATAGGGATCTCTCTCTAAACCGGAAATCTCCTTATAACGGACGAAAATTTCTGAGGCTCCCCCCGAGGTGTCCGTTATAGAGAGAGTTTACTGTATTAAGAGATCTCAAGGGAAGGGGGGGGGGGCACTCTGTTCTAACCTTGTTGGACATAGCATCCACGAGGTATTCTAGTTGTTACCTCCGCCAAGAAGGTTACGTTTTCGTCGTATTTGTCTGTCTGTCTCTTTGTCTGTCACCAAGATAACTCAAAAAGTTATCAACCGATTTGGATGAAATTTACAGGGATTGTTAGGTATGTTAGAGGAACAGATGATTGACTTTTGGTGAAGATATGTCCATCCGTTTGTTTGTTTGTTAGTCTGCCTCATTTTACTCGATGCCATAACTCACAAAAATATGGATGGATTTTGATGAAATTAACAAGAGTTGTTAGGTATATAACAAAGAGTAAATGACCAAATTTTGGTAATGATCCGTTAGTTCGTTTGTCACTGTTTTTAATTTTATGCTTGTTAGCACAATAACTCAAAAAATAATGAATGGATCTTTATGAAATGTATAGGGTTTGTTAGTAATGTTAAAAGACATGAATGATCAAATTTTGGTGCACATCGGTTGGTTCGTTTGTATGTTTGACTCATGTTTGTCATAACGTTTGTTAACAGTGTAACACAAAAAGTTATGAACGGATGTTCAAGGAAATTGAACAAGCTGTTATTAATATAAAAAAGCACAAATGATTGGATTTTGGAGTTTATACAAAGAAAATTATGGTTTCAGAGCCAATTTGAGTTTTTTGCTACCGTTGCCTCACTTGGCAGAGGTATGCGCTTTCAGAGTGCTCAAGTTATTATTATTATTATTATTATAGTCATTGTATTACCAATGTATCCCCTCAATGAGTGCTCCCTACAGTGAAGACTCGGTCGTTCTACATAGTTTGGTTGGAATATTTGAGCTCAGCATTGTATTCAGCGATCCACCTTGGAACAGACGGTGAAGTACATATAGAGGCTCTACCTAACGTTCTCGGCAGGAACTGCGCCCAGCAGAAATATCTACGCAGAACGCACTCAGGACAGCCTTTGGGTGGTGAAGCCCATATATAGGCTACTTTGTGCTAAATGCCTAGTTTATATTCATGCTAACCTAAGCTGTTCCACAAGAGAAGGAAGGGATATACATATATCTATAATCCAGCAAGACAAACGGGGAACCCATGTATGAGAGTGTTCCCACACAGGATCAAGGCGCATGGGAACAGTAAGTTACAACCAATACACTTTGTGAAATTTATTCTTCTAGACTCTATGCAAGCACTTGCTTGTCCAACTGCAGTTCTTACAACACATAACAACCAGACTCAGTTAGCCTACCTTCTTTGGTTGTGTCCACCTAATGGAAGTTTGGTCAGCAGGTCTCTTGGCAGCGGTGAGATCTGTACCACCATTGAGAGCAGGAGCTGTCCCACCTCCACCACCACCACCTCCTCCTCCACCACCGCCACCTATGCCTGCTTCATCTCCACTGCCCTCCCCACCACTGATACCCAGCAGGGACCTGGCCAAAGACACACACCACATTTGAGGCTTTCGTAGCACACAATACAATTACACGGCAGGTACGGTAGTCACAACTTTGGCCTAAAAATCAATAGCCCGTAACTTAATCTTTACACACGTTGTTACATGACAGTCATACAAGCAATTTCCTTAGAGTAAAAATATAGCTAATATATGTAGCACTGTGATGACTAAAGTGCAATCAAAATATAAATAGCATCAAACATATTATGGACCAAAATAATTCTAATTGCAATAGAGAATATATATTGCGAGAACCTATCGTCATGTCCACTCAGAAGCGACTACAGCCACTCAAAAAACAAAAACACAGATCAGTAAATGCATGATAACCCAGCTATGGCAGTACGGGTGAAATACTGTTGAGCTCACCTTACACGATTGCTCCGAATGTCAATTATTGTGTCTGTGTAACCAATTTCTTGTAAATATCTGCACAATAGCAAGCATTAATGGCAAGTGCAACAGGATAAAAAAAAAATGGGCGTAGGAATTCTTTCTTTATATCAAGGTTGACACAGTGATATAATAGCCAAACAGTGATAAATACATATACTGTACATCAAGATAGGCCTAATTAAGAACAAGTAGAATGCAACAACACTGTAATAAGCTTGTATCAGTTTTGGCAATAAGAACAATCTTACTGACAGGAGACAGATGACAAATCATTCTAGAGAGCAGAGAGTTAGCTATATACATATAGAGAAATGCACTGAACATCAAGTTACGGTCAGGTTGTTCTCAAACTAACAAGGTAAGAAAATTCACAAAAACTACATAACACGTACTGCCTAAGAAGCTGTCGAGACTGTTTCCAAGAAGCATTGGATGTGGTAGAGGTGAGGATAGATGCAGATGTATCAGTGAGACCGCCCTCAAGCCTGCCTGTGTCATCGGCCAAGTCATCCAATAGTCCAGGAGGGGGATCTCCGCCACCTTGTACTAAATCACTCCCATACTTCAGCTTGTGGTATTTGGCTCTAAAAATTCCATAGACAAGTGCATTAGCTTCAACACTAAATTATTTTGTAGCTATGTCCACAACTAAGAATTTGCTAGAACTTAGCACACATAATATCAACTTGCTAACAATACCCTAGGATCAGGAATTGTGCATATCACTGGGGCTCAGCACCCACTGCTAGTAAGGTAGACCTATTACCCACTTACCCGTGTAGTGCATCTTTAAATTCACAAGATCATTTCTCTTCAAGTTCCAAGACACAAACAGGAAAGTGTGCAGTGTATGGGTATGATACAGTGGTGATAGAGACTTAGCTTAAACTAGACAGCCCGTAACCCGTTGAATCGTCATCATGATTGTCTTTGCTTTCGCAAAAAGCAGGTGTTATTTAGCTAGGCATAGACCACCCGCTATTCGGCCATCCTTTCCTGCCCATTAAGGAGTTGCCCATTCGGTTCACTATCACCAGATTCTTTGCTTCTCGAACGAATATTCAACACCCAAGCTGTGCAAATTCAATTTATATGTTACGTATTTCAATTGTATTATCTGTAGCAACTTGAAATTAGCGTGCCCGTTCTTGTAACCCAGGGGCTGGTTCCACGTGGGTATCACAGATACCGGTACAATCGAATTAAAGAGCTGATCCATGGAGAGGCCCCAGCCTCTCGAATTTCTTCCTGTCTAAAAGCAAAAAAAGCTGTTTCAAAGAAGACATAAGCAAGGTTCACAGAGTTTTAGTATAATTTAGATTATCACTAAATATGGAAATTTGCTATATATTAGGGAGCAGACAGGAATGCAACAGAGATGAAAATATATTTCTTCCAATACATAAATTTCCCTGACTTGCATTGCAATTCCAAATTAAGCATCCAGTAAACAAATCTTTCATCATACTGGAACTTTTTATTTGCTCTGCATATAACAACATTAAGCTACTACTAGAACCAAATGTAAACATACTCAATAAGCAGATCAGAACAATGTCCTATATCGAACAAAGTCAATAAAATTCTTACAAGAGAGAAAGAGAAACTGTGTGGCTGCTCAGTAATTTAGTAACAGTAAAAAATTAGGAAATTATAAATGAGCTATTTAAAGGAACTATTTGTCAGTGATCACTAGACAAACTTGAGAGTACCGTATATGGGGGCTATTCTGACCGTAGGTACAACTTTGACCAATTTCAAAATTTGATCTTACTCAGTAACTCAAAATTTTGGAAGCAGCAGGAAAATACTTATATACAGCCTTGTTTGGTATAGCTACTTCAAGAAATAACTACATGGCAATAAGGAATGGCTCGCTGTATTGCATTCGGTACTAGCAGATTTTTTTAAAAACGCTGCAAAAAAATTTTTTACAGGCATTTGAAAAAAAAAAGTCTTCACCTCCAAAAAAATGTTGTACTTTATTGTGTTAATGTCTGGTTAATGCAGTGAAATTGTAATTCAACCTACATCACTTACAAGACTATGGGGCTACTTTGACCATAGGAGTAAAAATATTAATGGACACTTATCCTACAGTTTAAAGGTACAGTACCTAAATCTATGTCATTGCATGCTGCAAGAGGGAAATCCACAAGCACAGGTTTGTGTTGTGCATATACAGCTATCCATAAGCTTTGCAATAGGACATGACTGCAGTCAATCAGATTGTCGCACTTATGGTGCCAGAGATGGCTCTTCATGAAATTAGATTACTATAATTTTTTTTACCATTATCATTGCTGGTTAGGGTCTGTACACCCCCACAATAGCATCTGCACACCAGACTGCTGACTCTGCAAGTCAAGCACTACTAGAACTCACCTTGGGGTTTACCGGCTCTACCCAAATTTTTGAATAAAAGAATCTGACCCTTACACATCCTACCACTGTAGTTGTGAACAAATGATTGAACAACTTAGCTTCAATTAATATATTTGGGAAGGATATTGCTAGTTTTGGAGGCATGACTAACACTCAAGACAAGAAAAAATATTCTCAAAGAAAATTTCAGTTTTTTCTTTTCCAGTCATTTGGTAGCTAAAAAAAAAATTTAAAGCAATCTCTTCTCACAACTTGATATCAAATTGTGGCTAAGTAATTCTAGAAGTCCTAAACTTAAAATTTGGGGCACTTGGATTACATAAAACAGGGACATGGGGCGTTTTTTACCACTGGTCAATGTTACCCCCAAACAGGGTACAGTATTGACTGGCAACATTTTGCATTTTATGGAAAAGTTGTCCAAGTAAGGAGGCTGAAATTTTTTGTGAAGAAAGCAGTAGTGTAGAATAACCTTGTAGAAAAATTGCAATACAATCGATCCAGTAGTTAGAAAAGAGCAGGATGACAAAGTTGAAAACCGGTCAAAGTAACCTTACTTTACTGTGAAAAAGACAATAAAACGAAGTAGTAAATTATATATGAGAGCTAACACGAATTCTTCAAATACAACCCAAAATAATTGTGCGATAGCTATGATGCAAGGTTGCTACATCACACAGTAGACTGTCAGCCTTTTGACGCATTTTAATATAGTGTCTGACTCAAATGCCAATGACCTGAAAATCACCAGCTTCTTGACAAAATTAGGCAGTCAAACAGAGAGCAAGCATCTGATTAAAGACTTTCACACCGAGGCCACAAAAGCTTCGCACAACCAAGTGGAAGAAAGGATGAGCAACTCGCTCGTTTTGAAATAGCTATGTTTAAACACTGCAGCATAGATACAATGGCATGAATGACACGCGAGCTGCAGGTCCTGGCATCCTGTTGTTTCTATCAAAGTCTAGTGTGGTAATGACATTACAAACAGCAAACTGCTGGCTCCAACGCAAAGGCCACAGACGCTGCCACCCCATCTCGGGTAGCCTATAGGTACTGCTTAGCTTCTAACATTGCTGCCAATTGAATTAAAAAGTCAACATTTTTCCATTTTCAGTTTTCACTAGAAGCAGTCTGATTTTTATTAGCAACCAGGCCTCAAGTTCAACATTGCAAAAAATACACTCACCTTTCTTGTTTTAGTGCATACTCCAGCATTTTTATCCTTCGAACTAAATCATTCTTGAGATTTTCCTGGCCAGTTCTCTCTCCATTGAGGAAGGCAATCTTAGCCTGAAACAAAAAGGCAT